>VMBQ01001258.1:74469-175537 GCA_007657795.1 Dreissena rostriformis
CAGAATGTTTATCTTGATGAAATCTGGGTTGGGATTGTATTTGGGTCATCTGGGGTCAAAAACTAGGTCACTAGGTCAAATAATAGAAAAACCTTGTGTAGACAATAGAGGTCACAGTTTTCATCCAATCTTTAAGAAATTTGATCAGAATGTTTATCTTGATGAAATCTGGATTGGGATTGTATTTGGGTCACCTGGGGTTGGAAACTAGGTCACTAGGTCAAATCATAGAAAAACCTTGTATAGACAATAAGAGGTCACATTTTTCATCAGATCTTAATGAAATATGGTGAGAATGTTTGTCTTGTTAAAATCTGAGTTGAAATCGAATTTGGGTCATCTAGGGTCAAAAACTGGGTCACTAGGTAAAAGTTTAAAAAAAACTTGTGCAGCCAGTAGAGGTCACAGTTTTCATCTTAATAAAATTTGGCCAGAAGGTTTATCTTGATGAAATCTGGGTTGGGATTGTATTTGGGTCATCTGGGGTCAAAAACTAGGACACTAGGTCAAATCATAGAAAAACCTTGTGTAGACAATAGGTCACAGTTTCCATAAGATCTTCATGAAACTTTGTCAGAATGTTTATCTTGATGACATCTGGATTAGGATTGTATTTGGGTCATCTGGGGGTCAGAAACTATGTCACTAGGTCAAATCATAGAAAAACCTTGTGTATACAATAGAGCTCACAGTTTTCATCTGATCTTAATTGAATATGGTCAGAATGTGTATCTTGATAATATCTGATTTTGGATGGTATATGGGTCATCAATTCTAGTAAAAGGTGAGCGATTCAGGGCCATCATGGCCCTCTTGTTTCAAAATATTGCTTGATAGCTTGTTTTAGCTCATGCATTTTACTGAACATGTTTCCGGAACTTCTTTCACAACATATGGCATCTGTTTTGTTGCAGAATAACCCTTACTTATTTTCCTTGTTTGTCGATAGAAAAGAAATCACTGGTCGTGGTAGAATACTATTAACACGATGTAACACATTTTGCATTGGAAAGTAATACTGTTACAATGCATATTTAACGTCAAAATAATACTACATGTATCAAACATGTACAAGCAATTAAGTCTCATTTAAATATTCTTACTCCAGAACCTGCATCATTGCTAGAAGAGTAGTAGTGGTGGCATTTTGTATTTGTAATGCATATTTTACTTGCATTCTTCAGGTGGTGTCGCTAAGTCTGACCATATTTGCTTTCCAGACAAAAGTATGTACAAATTCAATGTGATGTATTATTTTAATGGCTGATTTAGCATTTATATGGCTGTATTATCTCATATGTTGTACTAATTGTGGAAAACATTTGAACTTCAAAATGAATAATTATGACATAATAAAAAAAACATCTGAACTTGACCGAAATCTATACCTTAAAGTGTGAAACTATGCTATTTCATTTAACTGCTTTCTATCATTATACAAACAGTCTATGAAGCCACATCCCTCAATTATTGAAACATACTTGTTATTATTGAAAAACACTTGTTATTATGCTGTTGTCCTCATCATGCAACAATTTGGGATTCAGGCACTGACAGGAACATTTTTTGAATTTAATTAAGGCAATTGTGGGACTCAAGTGTAATCATGACTGGCATTCTAATAATTTGTGGCACAACGTCATATGAGGTCCCTATGACCTGTCACATTTACATAGATATCATTGATTGATTGTTATTGGGCTTGTTTGCAGTTGCAAGACAATTTATAAAAAAATGTTTAACCTAAATTGATGGATTTTCTTTATCTAAACATGAAGTAGATTGATTGATTTACATTTCTTTCTCTAACCATGAACTGCATCCACATACAATTGCTGATAATGGTTTATTTCTTGCTTTCAGTGGGACTTCACCATGATGGGAGGGCTGCTGTTTGTGTTGCTTATTGTCCTCTTCTGCTTCGGCATCCTCTGTGCTATCTTCCGTAGCGATGTGAGTAATCATGTAGCATTGTAACCTGAGGGCAAAGAGTCTCTGAAAGAGCTTCAACAATCACGCCAAATTTTAGCTGACCGGAGCATGAATGTTTATTTATCTAGGCCAAGTTTGAATCTGGGTCACCTGCGTCCAAAAGCAAGGTCACCAGGTCAATCTTGGAAAATTTGTGTAGCATTCTAGAGTCCACATTTATGATTTAATCTTGATGAAACTGGGTCAGAATGTACACTTCGGAAATACCTAAGCTGTATTTGAATGTTGGTCAAATGGATAAAAAACAAGGTCACCAGGTCAAATCTTAGAAAAAACTTGTTGCCACTCTATTTTATGGGCAGAATTTATTACTCAAGCTCATTGGTCAGATTGTCTTCTTGATTCAGGGTCAGGTGTGTCTAAAAGCTAGTTCACCAGGTCAATTCTTAGAAGAACTTGTTGCCACCCTTGGGCCTTATTTACAACTCAGTTATGATAAAAGTTGGTCAGAATAACATGAAGGCCCTGTTTGAATCTGGGTCAAGTGTGGTTTAAACATTATATCACTTTGTCAAATCTTCAGCAATTGGTGTGCATAACAGTAAGTTAAGGGCACTTAAGGGCCATTATAGCTCTCTTGTTATGTAAACCTTTTTATTTAAGCTTCATGGCATTCTCAAGTCTGTTTCCTGGGAAGAACCAATAATGGAGGTCTTTTGAAAGATTGCAAAAATGCTTGCTGAGTCTGTATCGAACCCGAAACACAACAATGCTGGCATCATATCTATGACACCATTACCACGTTTAATTGATCAAAATAATATCCTGTATATCTCTTAGTTAATTAATATTTTTTTTATTTGCAATTCATTTTAACATGTTTGACTTCAGGCATTCATGAGCCATAGCTTGCAACTAAGTATGTTTTACTTGGGATTGTTATCTCTTTTTGTTGATATTGGATAATAAATTATATTAATGTACATTGTCCTACCAGTATATGGTCTAATGCACTTTTTGTAATGTCATATGTAACTCCTTCAGATTGCCAACATCGTCTACTCCTGTCTGGGAGCGCTACTGTTTTCTGCGGTAAGTTCTTCTTCGTCTCTGCATGGCATTGTTTTCCCCTACTGGTTTTACCGGAGAGGACTTATGGTTTGCGCTGTGTGTGTGTCTTCAGTCTGTCTGTCAGTCCGTCACACTTTTCTGGATCCTGCGATAACTTNAGTATTTGGTACATTTATCGAATTATACACGCTTGTGCGCAAAGAAATCAAGCTAAATACATCTAGCCGTATTCGGAAGACATATAGTAAGTGAAGCAGTAGCGAAAATCTTACAGGCGTTATGTATATTCTCATGATTGTATTCGTTTTATGCAACAACGCGTTAAGACATATGATGTTACGCATTTGTCTACTGTTTGATAACAATGTTTGCAACAGAACTGGCGAAGAGGAAATGATAGATCGCAGAGGAGAAAGGAAAATAGAGCAGGGAAAGGCATAGGGTTGAGAATAATGTAATGTTTGAAGAAATCATATTTGCAGCTAAAAGTAGTGCTGGGGGTATTTTTAGTCTAAACACTTTCATTTAGGTAAACCAAACTTATCATATAAACAAATATCATGTTCAAAAATATCAAACAAATCAACGTTAATAATATTGTATATTGGGGATTCATGACCCAAAATATATGATCCACACAAATAAATATCTTCTGAATATTTAAAGGAATGGTCTAGTTTCAACCGAATTTGAGTGTCGTAATTACTTTTTATTGTATGTATTCCATTCGTCCATTATCACACATAGTTGATTTATCGTTTTCAATATTTCCAACTTTCTCCAACGAGTGGAACGTGTGACATTTAAACAAGTTGAACCATAAAGGGCATCACAATAATTTATTTTTATTACTTGCCCTACTGCTCTATGCGTACTTTAATTCCGACTCCCTGCTTCTTCGTTCATGTCAATAAGTTAATTGTGCTCATTAACATTCTGTTAACATCAATATAATGAGTTAAACTTCTACGTGATATTTAAATCGGACAATACTATCTCTTATTATAATCCATTAAAACAATGTTAATTTAAAACATCAAATATATTATCATGTTTGCGCAGTTCTTAGAGTAAATGGTATTTTAAACGCAAAGGATATCCTAATTGGTATTTTACACGTTATTCTATTCTTCATAGATTGTTAGTTTACATTAAGTGTGCATATTGAATTTTGATTCGTATTAAAGGGACTTCTTCACCGATTTCGGCATTTTTAAATTCGTCACTACTTGATAAATTTAGACATCGGTACTAAACAGCTGCAGTATTATTATTTGGAAAATTGTCATTTCGACAAAATGTGAACAAATCCCTTTAACATCTTAAAATACTCTATAATAATCGTAAACTTACTGTGGTTTTCAATAGCATAGGTTATATTTGTTATTTGTTCATCATATAATTTTAATTAATTATGCACAATTAGTTCGGAAATGTATACTGCTCTTCGATTACTATGAACATAAGGATTATAACTAAATTGTATTTTCAAATAACTTATACAAATTGATTAAGCTATTGATTGTCAGTTACAATAACGTATACGCGTTACATTGTGATTTCGAATATGCAGTGATGCGGGCGATTAAATGTTCAATCCCAACCCAGTATGAAATCTCGGGAAATTCAAAAGTTTCAAAACAGTTCAAGTTCTTCACATGGAAAGGATTCGAGAACGCCGAGTGTTAGCCGGACGGGTTTGATTCAACCAGAATAAATGGGAACGTATGTTAACATCGCTCACCCCGACAATAAGCGGTGTTAACGGTTCTCAACCGTAGAAATCACTCTGCCGATGAAGTCCGTAGAACACGGACGAAAGCTCCAAGTATGGCTTTCAATATTTAGTGTGTGTAATTTGCCAGTTTGAAACTTTATTGGATCAGAATAAATAGGTTTAAACAAATTAAATAAGGAGCACTGGTGTGTACATATAAGGTCAGTTTGAACATTGTGTTTTCAAAGTGAACTCTTTTCCAACCAAATCTTCGACATAAACACATTTTCACAAGCAATTTGTGAACATATTAATTTCTCACGTAACTGAGAACAATAACTCACGGTATTCCCCCGAAAAAAAAACGGATATCCTTTAAATGTTAGTTCATAACACATATACAATAGCACATATTGATTTATCCAAAATATTTACCGATATAATTCTTGATAATAGTATATTTTCGTTCAGATTAGTTCACATTTTGATTGTTTGTTANTTCACCAAAAATGTATCATAATATGGCATTAATAACAAAACTTGTACATAGAATTGAATGCAAGATTTAACAAAAAACATATTATCTTTGTAAAGGTCATTCATGGCAGGTGTTCAAAAAAGCGGCTGGAAATACGGCCAATGTGGAGATCCGTATAAGGCCTCTTATCATCATCATCATCATAAACATCATCATCAACATCATAAACATCATCATCACCATCATCATCATCACCATCANTGTTTTCTTCAAATATAAACATATATCGTCTGAATACTTTCATATCTTTAACATTTGATAAAAAATGACAAAAATACATATTTGGATTTTTTTTAAATCTTCCAAATATAAGACGTGCACATATATGTTGGATATTATGGCTTGTCTGTTTCATCTCTGTAGCAGCAATACTTTTTAAGTAACGACCGACACGAGTTTATCCTGTAACCGCAGTAAGCCTTATCGCAATGCTGTAGCTTGACCGAAGACAGAGGATGCAGTACTAAATGCACACAATATGCAAGTAACGGCATTATCACATTATGTTCAGGGAGGGGGATGAGAAGAGCCATTGAAATGATTTCACGACCAATCCTCACTCAGGCAATGTGGTCGGGCTGGTAACCTAATCTGCGATCGTCGGATTTGCAGTTCAACTTAGATAGCCAGCCCGGTTGAGGAACCAAAACAAAGTTGAGTTGCTGTTGTTATTTTGTTTTATTTGCACTAGTTGATTTACAGGAGGGTTATTCAAAGCGTCAGTATATTTATTTTCTATATTTTTTTAATTGATTGGCTACGTAGGTATAGTCGTGAACGTTTTCGTCGACGCATGTTTGAAACGTAAAGACGTAAAACGACTAATTGATTACTAACAGGGTTACGTGAGTGACAATCGAACGCGCTCTCATGTGTGAACATGGTTAGTACTTAAGAAGTTGAAAGAAAAAAACATTTAGCTAATGAAAGTTGAATTGTGGTATGTACATATATGTTTAATCCGTCCATGTATATTTTTGATGTGTGTGGACTTTAAAAAGTGAAAATGTGTAACTAAGGAAACGGTAAGTGTCTTTCTTTATACAGTTAAAACAACAAATGAATAAAAAAAATCATTTTGTATTAAAAATAATTCATAACTTTTGCCAATAGCTAATGACTTCTGACTAACATGACATTTTATGATCTTTGTTTGATGCGTTTCTTATAAATAAAAAAGACGTGAATTTAAATATATTTATAATAGAGAATTTTACTTTGCTCATATTTATATGTAAATGTCTAAAGACACATGTATTATTTGCGAAGATGTTTTTCATTTGAATCGCGTATACAAAATGCAATGGCGGGATTCATATGTATGTTCCTTTTAATATTACCATAACTGCCCAAACTGATCAGAGTTTAAAAAGCAAATGGTGTTTAGAATTTTTTTAAACACGACGATTACCACACTTGTCAAGTGGGGTTACCTACGGATCCCACAAACTGCTCAAGACCACAGAAACAGTGACCATATATTTAAAAAAAATAGCTGGAAAAAAGCGGCTTAAATTCTAAATTTGTCCAACATTCGTGAGTCTATTAAGTTAATAAGGTAGGATAGCTGGGACACACTAAGGGTCCTCATATAATGCAGCCTCAGGCGCGAAAGGATGTCATAATTATACTTCGAATTGCATACATGCACACACGTAAATCAAGACGGATAATACATTGTCAAGGCATCAGTGTGCCAAGTTTAGACCTATGACGTATTACTTTTCTTATTCAGTGTACCACATATGAAGTAAACCTTATGTCACATTAAAATGCATGTATGTGACAACAGAAGATGCTTAAGCCGCTTGTCTTGTACAGTGTGCAACGAATATATGCTTTGATAATCGGACGCAACCAGGCGCAACCACGACTGTTTTCTTCCAACGAAATAAGCCTTTATAAAACCGTTGATTTACATGAGTTAAAGCATAGGTTAACTAACAACGATGTATATCTTGATCCATGTGTCGCGTGTTTGATGATTCGGAATAGAATTGAATGTTATTAGTTTTAATTAAACGAGCGACTGTAAAGTAAGTAGATTGATGCTTAACTGAAAGTTGTACATGATATGCCTAGGAATTAGACAAATCGATAATTCGTAACTAAAAACATGTGTGCACGATGCATGCTTAGTTTTGATAAATAAACGCGGCTATATTCAATAAATATGAAATTATCGTGTTTATTTTGTTTCAGACCTCTTATAAAACAACGCCAACGGTGTGTACTCATAATATATCAACAACAAATAAAGCTCAGCAGCAACATCAAGAGCGACAACATTAACAGCCAACAGAACACGTTTGTGTAGAAAAGCAATAACATACATCAGCGGAAGCAGCAGCAAAAAGAGAGAAAATATCAACTCTTACTGTGACAATTATTAAGATCAAAACTCAGATCGCAAAATTGGCATTGCCTTGATCTTGTTTTGTGAATTATACAACAACAACTATCAAAATAGTATAACTTATTTAAGGATCAACACGGCAAAACACTAAATATAGGGTGTGCAATACCACCTTGTGTTCAAAGGTCAAGGTGTGAATAATTTTGAAGACAGTTAAGATAATCCGAATTTGAAAATCATCATAACAAGAAAACAAATATTTAAAAAGGTAAAGGGAAAACCTATTGTTAACGGATAAATGTAACTTAATACAGCTGCAAATACTTTAACAGCAAACGACTAAAACCCCGCACAATAAGTTGCATATCTTACAACAGACGTCTTCCGTGAAACAATACAGAATAAACAACGCCATAATGCCCAAGTCATCATTGCTAGACACTGCCTTGGGCCTACTAGTGATAATTCCCCTCTGGATCAAGGTCAAAGGTCATGGTGGAATGTTGGAACCCCCGATGCGAAGTTTGGCATGGAGGTATGGGTTCGATTCACCCGTTAATTATGACTGGAACGCCCTGTATTGCGGAGGATATAATGTAGGTAGTATGACGGTGTTAGTTAAATATCACTTTATTGTATACATTCGATTGTACTATTTTTCGATTTAGTCGTTTACAATTGCAATAACTGCTGACCAGTATATATTTTTCAATCAGGGCAAAATGTTGGTACTTTTGTATTAAAAGTTAATCATCATTTTATTTGTAAAGCTAATGCTACTTGTTTCGTAATAAGTTGTTAACAACTACAATATATGTTGATAGGCAGATATGTATTGATTAAGGCGTGGGAATCGGCACTTGGTATTTTAAAATTGAAAAACAATGTTCTTATATTTACTTATATTTCTGAATATTTACAATATTTACATATTTATGATATATAGCATAAGATTATGTATTTCTTTATCATGTGATTATCGGGTATAATCGGCTTTATGACTTAAAATTATATCGAACATTATGTGACTTCCAACCATACTTAACAACACGTTACAAACGATACAATAGTGGAAATGTGTTTTGATGTCATGCAATTAAGATCTACACTGGTCACTGAATCGTTTTTCACAATCTAACACTCTCATGACATACAACTGTCCCATGATGTTTTATTGGTAATTTATTCGCAATAAACCTATCATATGTGTGTTTAAATCGCAATAAAAGTATTTGCGTTGCGGAAAAATATCAATTTAGAATGATGAGTAGATATAAGTAGTATCATCGGCATGAATAAGGAAGTCGATAAGCAATTGTGTTTGTCATCGTGTTTGTCATAACACCATTACTTATTATCACGATATGTTTGCATCAATAAATATACAAATGTAACAAATGCTAAGTCCTCAAAAAGTCCCGCATTATGATGACGACGCTGCTGCTTTAACAACAATATATAATTTGATGGAATTCATTATACAATTCATAAATACAGGTGAATGATCGAAACATAACTCCTTAATTTTGTTATGTTCATTTCGGACAGGTGTTCAAAGAAAGCGGCGGAAAATGCGGCCTATGTGGTGATCCGTATAACGGCCCCTTCGAAAACGATCGGGGCGGCCCCTACGACACAGGCGTCATCGTACGTCACTACCCCGCGAGACTTGACGTGATTGACGTCAAATTCGAGATTACGGCGTTCCATAAGGGATACGTCAGTTTCAAGCTGTGCCCCAACAACGAAATGGTTCTCACGAAAGAATGTTTCGACAGGTATTATAAATATTATTGTTCTTCTTCTTCTTCTTCTTCTTATTTGTATTATTATTATTATTATTATTATTATTATTATTATTATTATTATTATTATTATTATTTTTTTTATTATTATTATTATTATTATTATTATTNGAGATTTAGAGAATATCTAATACAGTAACTGTAGCATCCATTTTTAACAATAATGCTATGACAAATAGGATTTAAAAAAAAACAAAACAACTGAACCAAAATAAAAATTGAAGAATTTCACTTCAATTTGAAACAGGCCTACATCCTAGATCTTGGACCTAACAAGTTAATTACACCATAATTGCAAAGCTTGTCACTTCTTTTCTCTGACACAAAAAATACACTTCCACTTGGAGAAAGCCTCAAGCCAGAGATTTAGTGCCTTGAAACCAACTAACATCCTAATGATCAAAACCATGCCAAAGGATGCTCGCTTCTCTTCCTTCTGACTGGGCGTATATTCACAAGAAAACGTATATAACCATGCCAAACGTTTTTCATTTCTTTTTCTTCTGACTTGGCCTCTCAAAGAATTGCTTCATGCCGCCACCTTTCTGGGAATGGAACTTGACGTTCATGGCTGTCTCTGACACCCAGGGGGACTCAAAGTGAGTGGTGTCCTGGTCAACAAGATGCGTGTACTTCGTGCGACCAGAGCGACCAAAGTTTTTGACCTAAAGATGATAAAAACATAAGATAAATATACAAATATTTGAATCTCACATACATTTGTATATCAATGGTGTAGAATATCTGCAGTGTTTATAAAAATTAACACTAATTTTTTAACCTGCAACAGTTTCAACATTTCCTCCATCTTTTTCTATTGAGGTTTAGGAAACAGTTTATTTAAATGCTTTAAATCCAGTGGTATTCTTTTAAAAACCATCCAGGAATAAAATAGCCTATCTATTATCTGGGTTCAACAAAGATATTTTTATACTTTGATCATGTGAGAAGTTGGTACTATTGTTAAGAAATGTTAGCATTGAAATAAAACATCCATGAAAATGATGATTGTTATACACTGTTCCACACTTATTTTACAGCAAATTCAATAATAAGAGGACACAAAGACGAAAACGACTTAACTGCTGATTGAACCCTAACAACAATAGGCTTCCATTGGTTTACATCAACCAGCTCCACTGAAATATTTATTATTTCGATAGTTCACTATTGTTATCAATTCCGTGCTAAGGTTTGAAAATTATACACCAGCTTACCTGCATGACTTTTGGAAGGACCGTCTTGTCAAAGTGATCTTCAAGGGTCGGCTCAGAGAAATCTCTCTTAAAGTTCTCATCGTCTTTATCCTGCCAGGCACACAATACAAACACATAGTCAATATGTGTTGCATTCTGAGAAAACTGGGCAAAATGCATGTGGGTAAAGTGTCATCCCAGATTAGCCTTTGCAGTCCGCACAGGCTAATCCAGGACGACACTTTCCGCCTTAACTGGATTTTCACTAAAAAGAGACATCATTTAAACCAAAAATTCCATAAAAGCGGAAATTGTCTTCCCTGATTAGCCTGTGCAGACTGCACAGGCTAATCTGGGATGACAATTTATGCACAAGCATCATGCCCAGTTTTCTCAGAACACGACTCATATGGTCATAGCATACATGGGTATACACTACATGTAAATACAAGGGAATTCAGCGATTGTCATAGAAAATAAATACAAATATACAAAGGGAAGCAACTCAGCCATATTCATGGATACATATTTAAGTATATGCAAATTGAAAACATTTTTCCAATCTTAAGCACTTATCTATATATTGAATACCATTTTGATGAAAAAGCTACTTTGTAACACTTTTACCAGACATGATTTGTTTAATAATCAGATTAAAATCTATCAATTAAATTGCTCAATGGACATTGATTGATGAACACATTTGACAAAGGTGTACAAGGTATTATTGGATTATTATGTGTGGACTTGCTGAAATAATTCTCACAGTGAGAAATAATTCTAACAGTGTTAGTAACAATCTGGACTCAATATTTCAATGACTTGAAGCCAACGGACTGCAGTAAAAAGGTACTGAAGTTTTAACAATTGTTCCATCCAAGTGTCAAAAATAATGATTAAAATAAAGTGAAACAAAGTCAGGGGTTTCTTTAAATTAAAAGTAAAATTTAAAGTAAAAGTGCCAGGGTGATCTACCTGCCTACAGGGTGATCTTTCGGAAACCCCTGGAATTAAGAGGAAACACACAGTCACCTACCATGAAGAAAGCTCCTCTGTGGTAGTACTTCTGCAGGAACTTGTATTTGCTCTTGGGCGCCTTGTTGTCGCGCTGTTTGGGGTTGTGCTGGAACTCGGCCCTGCGCTCCTCCTCCGTCATGTTGTGGAGCCGCTCTACCTCCAGTCTCTCCTTCTCTAGACTGGAAATGGGACAGAGACACACTTACAATGTACTGCAGGCAACTTGAACAACCAATGATATGAGTTTTAACTTTTTTTCTTTTTTTTTAACATACTTGTTTAATAAAGTTCCTAGGTTGGCATTATGAAACTTTTATAAATGTGAAGCCAACTTTAAATGCGACACCAGTGACAAATACCAGACCTCATAGTAAGACACACTTACAGCCACTTCTATATAACATGTGACACATTATATTACTTTTTGGTTGAAACTATTTTGTAATATAAAACTAAGACATTGTTAATGTTTTATTAAACAAAAGAAATTCAACCAAAAAGTTGTTTATCCAAAACTGGTAAAGGATTAATTTTTGTCAATTCACTTAAATACTCAAATTAAATAAGGAAATAACTGATGGTAAAAAAAAACAACATGACAGGAGAATGCCAGATACTGGCATGAATTCAGAGCACATACTTTTCCCGTTCCTCCCTGTCTCGCTTGAGCCTTCGCAGCTCGCGTACCTTCCACGTCTCGTATGCCTCCTCATCATTCTCATCGCCACTGTCGATCAGGTCACATGCATCTTGCGTGCTCTTCTCTGCCTCCAACTCACGACGACGCTCATCCTCGATCATCTGAGAGAGAAAGAATACAATCTGATTAACATGAAACATTGAAATACCATATGCATACAACCGAAGGATAGTCTATAGAAATACAAGGTCTCCTTTTGAGAGTTTAGTTTCATCATAATGTAATGGTCTAGGATAGTCTATAGAAATTCAAGGTCTCCTTTTGAGAATCTAGTTTTCATTATAATGTAATTTAAATATTTTTCTCAATTACATCTAAACCCTAAGACTAGTATATTTCATGCCAAGAACCATTACTTGGTATTTTTTAGAGGAAATCTTGAGCATGCTACTAGAGTGGGGATTAAACCTGAAACCTGGGACATCTTGATAGCTAGGCGGAATGATTTCCTCTTGTATTATCTTATTTTAGGTTGAAAATTGCCTTGATTTCTTGGCTGTAAAAGTGACACTAGCTGGGTACACTGAGTTCAGTTATTAACTAATCATGGGAGTTTGTGCATATTTGTTAACATCTTACCTAAATAATAATTACCACCTCTATCTGTATCCTCATCTTTGAACCAAATGTAGTGTGCATTCAACTGTGTTCAACTGATATTTTTTAACAGAGTAATACCAATAATCATAAACACTGTTCATACTTTTATGGATTTTTTTTAAGACTAAAAACTCAAATAAAGAGGCCTATACTTTGATAAACAATCTGTGAACACTAACCTTCAGTGTTTGCTTCCTGCGTTCTTCAGCCATTTTCTTTGTTTCAACTTCCAGCTCTTTCATTTTTACCTCATTTCTTTCTTTCTCCTGTACTGAAAATCGGTCTTTTCTGAAAAAAAAAAACAAACAACAAAAACATATACATTTATATCACTATTGACACATTTTTGTCGCCAATGGCATGGTTAAAATGTTGGATTATGCTTAACACGTTGATTATTAATGTTGAAGATTAGATTTTTCTTAAATGTTTCATTGATTAAATATACCAGTCCGGGTAATTGAACACGTTTTTCTCAGACACAATTAAATTATTAAATGACCTACTGTGAAACTAATTTTATTCGCCTGACGCTAATTTCAGAGGGTCCTCTCAACCACAAAATAATATGACCAACGAATGTTGTAATCAGACAGTATAAAAATATTATATATAATAGATCAATTACTCATATAAACGTCACTTAAAAACTGGACCCAAGAATAAGACCATTTTTATAAGCCCTATTCAATGGGCCAGTGGTTGCCATACTTTCTGACAAAGACAGGTTTGAGTCTGGGTCCGGTCTCTTCCTCAGAGTCTGAGTACTCTTCATACTCAGAGGAGTCTTCCTCGCTCTCGCCTGCCTTCTCCTCCTCAATGTCCAACACCTCCTGTTACCATGGAAACAACAGCAGCTAGTAGTTAAATAATTCTCAATTTTGAGTTGTTGTTTTTTGTAAAAAGAACATTGTTTTTNAACTGTTATAATAATAACCATAATGTTAAACAATGCCATAAATGAGATAAGATATTAAATATTACGAATATGTACAACAACAAAAATCATGCTGAATATGATAGTCAAGATGGCGACGTCCATGCCGAGGCAGGTATTTTTCGCCGTTTGATACCATTTATTACTTTTTTATTTTTAAATGAAGCTAACTTTACAGCCATATCAGAAAGAAAGCGTTTATTTTGTATTAAAATTCGCTTTATATCTTGACTTTACTCGCTGCAAATTTTCTAAATGGAGCTGTAGTTAGGTAATCCCGCTAAGAAATTTCGTAGCGAGTAAAGTTGTGATATATAGAGCGAATATGAATACGGAATAAACGCTAGTAGCTTTCGTGCTGATATGGCTGGAAAGTGAGCGGCATTAAAAAAAAATGTACAAGTGATAATGGGTAAAACACGGCGAAAAATACCTGTCTCGGTATGGACGTGGCCATCTTGACTATCACTTGATTACCCCCTCTTTTTTTCAGCATCATACTTATTTTAAACTTCATCTTAAACTATTAAATTTGGAAACAATCACTTAACATATCTACACATATTTTCCAATTTTTAGGCAACCGCTTATGATCAAGGAAGGTCAGGAGAACGGTGATCCGTACAAGTTCTATCCAACTGGTATGGGACTCCACGAGGTCAAGGTCGAACTTCCCCGGGGCGTCATATGTGACCGATGCGTGCTCCAGTGGACATACACTGCAGGTAACGAGTTATGTGAAGCTTTGTCTATGTTAAAATAGTTTCAAATAATCGATATCTGAAACCGTCATCGAGTTGTCAGTATGCCATATGTAAACGTGATTATCTTCGCTGCACTGCATTCACATATATAAAAAGTGACGTTGGGCAAAGTAAGAGATTCGGAATATATTTAAAGCACTTTAAACCTTCAATACTTTGTATTCATGCATTTACCGTTCCAAGGCAGTGACTTCCTTTTTAATAAGTGTTACTTCATATGGCTCTTGATGTTTTCATGATTTGTTTTTTTTTCTGAGTGTTGGACAACTTCGGTTTTCGTGTGATGTAAAGAGTTCAATAAAAGGCAGCCTAATTTATGCTATTACACCACACAATATATGACACGCTTGAAACCATTAAAAACCGCATTTGTGTGGTTTACCGTATAGGTGTTATTGATATAGACACTGAAGATGAACTCGACGTAGTCAATTATAAGAGAAGGCATTAAAATGTAATTAGCAATCGGTCACGCCATTTGAAGTTCACGTTTATTTGATAAATGACTTTGTTCTAAGGTTAATATGTCCATCGATCACTTTTAATATGTGTATGTTAATATGGTCGAGCTCATCACAAATGTTTTCGAAGTCACGTTTCAAAATATAGGTAAATAAATGCAAAGCCAGGCCGGCTAGCTCAGTTGATCGAGTGATTGCCAACATAAATAAGGGTCGCGGGTTTAATCTCCGGTCCTGTAAGATAATATGTGTGGGGATTGCTCATGAAATCATTCATTCGGCCTTTCTGCTCCTACCTATGTATCAAGAAGGGCGGTCAAGTGTGGACACTGATAAACAAGCTAACCGCCGTGATATGACTTAAATACAGTTGAATATGACGATCTAACTAAACAGCAAAACAAATACATACAATGGGAATACGCAGCGAATTAAATGTATTTCGCAATATATTAAACTGTAGACAATAATATATTTATATGCACTTATGCCCTTTGTCCAATGGTATAGTAATGATATAAATCAAACGGAAAATGTAAACATGGCGTAGTTTTACCAACATGTACTAAATTATAAATATAGTATTCTTGATTTATACGAATGTAATGGTAAATTGCATTAATATTTAATAAATTCGATTCGAATTATGTCAAACAACGAAAAGCGGTTACAGCTCCATGTATCAATTAGGTTTTTAACATGTGTGTGACCTCAACTTAGCATAACACCTATGTCTTGGTAACTATTGTGATGTAATTGACCCGTTTTTCTTGTAATTATTCACATATATTTTACATTAATGAATTGTCAAAACCAACACAATTCACTTTCAATAGCAACGTTCTCTATAAGAATACCCTCGGTATGGTTACATACATGCATGCGGAATGGACTCGTTCAGGAAATCGATCCGTAAGAAAGCTTGCCACTTGCTGAAAGTAATCCAGAACTCAAGACAAATATGGTCTCAAATGACATCGAGTATGAGATCCTATACAATAACTTTTGTTTCAGGAAATAACGAAGGTCAAAGTGAAAGCGGACAGCAATGTATGGGCTGCGGTCTACAGGAGACGTTTGTCAACTGCGCCGACATCAGCATCGGGGGAACGATTGACCGCATTCCAGTTCACAATGATACTATCCCACCAGAAGAAGTATTGGTTGTACCTAACACCCCCGAGATAACAAAATGGATTGAAGACGCTCAAGCAGATGCTGTTACTGACGTTATTCAGGTGATCACTCGACATCTTCCACAACCACAGTCGGGCCCATCCCAGCAAAGGACTCCTTTCCATACAGTTTCTGGTAGCCCTGTTCGAGTCGATGATCTTCCGGGTAAAAGCCCTGTAAATTTTCCGAATACAAAAGATTCTGACATAGACAACATGGCCGCAGCGAACTGGATTAGATCAGGTTCAGGTTTGAGACCCGGGGTCGATCATATGAACACAGTGAATACTGCAAGCGGAGGAATTTCTCCTTGGGATGTTACCATGAATCAAAACTTACAACGTCAGGGCACTCAAAAAGTAGGCCCGATGGGTTCAGTTGGTTTTACTTCTACTGGAAATCCAGAGTTAGATATTTGGATTGCATCAGTAAGACAAAACACGATAACGCCAACTGCTGAAAATACTATCCAAGGTTTGAATATATTCGCTGCACAACTTCCACCTTTGTCAAATAATGTTGGCGGCATTGCAACTGTAAATCTTCCTAGACCATCCAATATTCATAGCGTAGCTGATTTGAGACAGGGCCAACAGCAAAATCAGCAACAGCAACATGCGTTGTTACAACAGCAACAACTCATTCAGCAGCAAATCCAACAACAACAGCTACAACTTCAGCAAAGCCAACGCCAAAGTCAACAACAACTTGGTCAACATCAACTCATTACACAGCAGCAACATCAACAATTACAGCAGCAACAGCAACAACTTCAGCAACGACAATTGCAGCAGCTAGTTCAGCAACAGCAACAACAGTTGCTGCAGGGTGCTGGAATATTTCCGCCTTCACAAATGTCTGGCATTCCAAATACAGTCCCGTCTAACATCATAGCTCAGGCACTACCCCAGTTCGCAGTTAGCCAGAACCCAATTAACACTGGTTACCTGGGAGGTCTCGTTGGCTCCATAGAAAATACAGTGAAGTCTCTACCAGCATCGCATATTAACCCTGCACAAAAAAATAATCTAATACCTCCTCTAGAGGTTGCAAGATTGCATGCATTAAGACAGGCCTTTCCAAATCCTTCCCAGTGGGTACGAGGTGATGGCATGTCTGATCCGCGGGACGCAGTTCGACCATTGGCCCAGTTAGACACACGTGATTTCCTGATACAAGAAATAAAACAACAAGTTCCGCAGCTTCCTCCATCGAACATTGGCCCGCGAAAAGACGTCTCAGCGATGTCTGATTTCAGAAACCAACACATGTCAACTGCCAACATGCATAATTGGTTCCCGAATTCGCAAGCGTTTGCGCAAACCAGAAATGCGGCTAATCATTCAGCGGAACCAGTGGGTGCGAGTGGTAGTGGTCAAAATCTTCCACGGCGAATAGAAGTTGATAGTATGGATGTTGCCCAACAGTTGGTACGGAGGTACCCGCAGTTTCGTGGTCGAGTTTACCTTTCAAGGCAGGCGCATGTACGAAATAAGTACGATCATATGAATGTTAAATACGCTCAGAGGCAGATTGCGTAGATCTTGAGCATTCTTTATAAACCTCTTTCTCAAAACCTTCCGTTTTCTTTTCCCATTATGGAAATTGTTCCGGCTCAGGCACGTGTTGAAATTAAAAGTAATTTGAAACTTCGCTAATAAGTTTTAAAATTTCATGATTAATACTGGATATTAAGATAGAGCGGACTACTGCTGGTGCAAGTGACCGTATATTATCAATATTGGTGAAATGCACCTCAATTACAATTCCTACACCATACACAGCGTTATTGGAAGTAGGTATTTCCTCGCATTGTATTTCGCCATGCATTTTAATGGAATACTTACGTTAATTGATGTTCATTTCGTTTTGTCTACATTCATATGTTTTGTCGTTATGTTAACTTATTTGAAATCATTACTTTCTTAATAATCTTGCGTATATTATGAAATTGCATATCATTTATAAAATTTAACCTGTACGTTGTGTTTGGTGTTGTGTGCGTGCGTGAGTGTATGTATGAGCTTTTTATCTTATTCTTAACGGTGATGCATTTCAATACTCAATCTATAGAATATAGAATAATTGCAGCTAAAAACCATGTTCAGGATTATTTAACCTCCAGCACTATTAAATATATCGCTTTATTATAAGCGGTTTGGATGAATGACGTCCAAGATACTAAAGTCATTTACCAACCCTGAATATTAACAAAAACACATTGTACTTTTGATTCCTTTCCTCTGTTTTATCATTCTTTAATTTGCCCTGTGACGTAAACATTCTTCTCATATATCTTACACACAAAAATTGTAAAGTGATTGTTCAAGTAGGTACTTTTTTTCAGACTTAAGTATATCAAATTCTATAACCATACTCACGATACCATAAAAAAACCTTATTGTGCAATATGAGGAACAGCAAAAACCGAGGATTCCAATCTAAATGAATGTTATACACGTGCAACATCAATACAACGTTCTATAAATAACAAGCAAATTCGTTGAATTGATATCCCCCGCCAAACTAGAGCTTTGTCACAGACGTGACCTTTACCCCCACATGCTGCATTGACACGGAATATATACATAGGGCCATAACTCCGTTATTAACAGATGGTGTACAATGCCATTTGGCATGCATCATCCTCTTATCCATATATATACTCATACCAAGTTTCAATGAAATCCGCCAAAGCACTTCCAAGATATGGCTCCGGACACAAAAGTGTCCGGACGGACGGAAGGACGGACGGACAACGCCAAAATAATATCACTCCGCCTTTGGCGGGAGATAATAAAATATATAAAAATACCCTATAAACGTGTAGATTTAAATGAACAAATAACACAATACCAGCGTTAGATGACTATAACATGTGTATGGCGGTGCGATGAAGCAAGCCTTTGCATTCGAACAAAAATAGCATCCGAATTTCCATCACTAGTTAACGTTGGTTAAAATAGACTAATATGCATATATCTTGTAATTTACAATTGTCGTAAAAATTGTAAAAGTGTTGATTACATTTACGAAACTTTAACAAACGTAACTTCACCAACTAAACAAATATATAGCAAATCAAGTAAACTCGTGTTTGTGGTAATTTTAATTTGCTATCGATATAGATGTGGTATGAAAGGACTTCGAAGCTACCGACTCTGGGTACGTTGTCGTTTTTATGTAAATAAATGCATTGACTATTGTATTCAAGTTACTGTTATATCTTATGCTATCGTTTATAATATATGAGTTTTGAATCGAGATATCACTAGTTGGAGTGTTTAAGTTTTTTGTATTAATTTTATTTCTTTTCTGATTTATGAAGTAGTTTTTGTTTCTCCGCTGTGCGTCTTACTTCTTGAACTTTATTTCATTTGGAGGTATTGATAGATAAACAGCTACATATGACTTCGAGTGTGCTCATGCATATATTAGTAAAGCATCATGTTGCTTTTAGATTAGAAACTCTGTGCACACCTATCTGTTACAACGATCTGTTGCATTAACTAGCACTGATGCTGAAAAGTATATTGCAGACAAAACATATAACATATACCAGTCAGTAGACTGCTATCTCCGATATGCTTTTGTTACAAACATATATAATAGCATGTTATTGAATTTTTTGTATCGTGCGACAGTTTGTTTTTCAGTACATTTTCAATTATTGATTTTTTTCTGGAAAAGTGTTATGTCCGCTAAACTGGTTTTGTTAATTTCTTAACCAAATATAAGTGATATTTCTTCCTTTTTGTCTGGAGCTATGGTCATATTCCATAAGAAGCAACATTCGCGAAAACTAGTATTCTTTTTTAAATATCTTGATCAACGGAATTTGCACTGTTCCATAGGCTATCACAATTTGCAAATTCTGGTGTCCTTATATCTTGTGTATTGTACATAGTGCGTAACGTGTTGCATAGAGGAAGGGTTATAACTTTCACTTGAAGTTTTCACATTTAATGTATATGATTTAAAGAGCGTTTTGTACATATAACTTTCCTATTGGGTCCATTTTTCCCAATTCTCAAAATAATACTTCACGGTGGTTAAATTCTATTTTAAGATTTACCAGTTCGCAGTTTCAAATCAATGTCCGAGTTGACCAATCGTTGATTTATATGTATATTGATAACCCAAAGCACATGGTTGCATAATACTGTCGATTTACTGTTAATCTTTGGACAAAACAACCGACAGGCATTGTTTATATTTTATGTCTACTTATATTTGTAATGGTCATACCGGCAATTACAAATTCAATTTACACAAAATAAACTAGTATAAAAATAGTTGATGTTGCAATAACGCATTTGTTCCCAACGAAAATTACTCAATGCTCGATTGAACATTTCAACGAAAACAGAAAAGAATAGTAGAAATAATTTATTATGACATACACAAAGTGAATTGTTCACAACATATGTATGCCAAAATATAGACAATCAACAAACAAGCATACACAAAGATGAATGCAAAATAAACACGACTATCCGTTTCGCGAATGTCAAACTATTCGAAATGATTTGGGTTTTTAACTGCTTATCTCAGTTACTGCGTCCGGATGCATAGCACAAATTGGCTTACGCTTCTCTGTGTTAAGGAAACGATTATTTATGTCATTTTTTTATAAAATTATACAGCTCTCCCATGCGAAATGATATTTATGAAATCACGAATTGTTCATACTTTAAAGAATTATTCATGAACTCTTCTTCATTAATTCTTAACGTCACTTCATGAAGTTTTCTTCATGTTTTTCCAATTCATGAAGATATCAAGAATAGATCAAGGATTCCCAAAATTCATGAATTATTCATAAAATGTTTTAAGAATAAATTAAGAATATTTTTTTTAATTTAATATTCTTAAACGACCCATGAACTATTCATAAATTATTTTATGAATGTTTTATGAATATTTTTTAAATATAAGATTCTTTAACCACCCATGAATTATTCATAAAATGTTTTAAGAATAAACGAAGAATATTTGTGGAATTTAGTATTCTTAAACCAACAATGAACTATTCATAAATTATTTTATGAATGTTTTATGAATATTTTTAGAATTTAAGTTTCTTGAACCATCCATGAACTATTCATCAATTATTTTATGAATGTTTCAAGTCATTGAGCAGATCAGTTTTTTTGTCAGAATTAAGGAAACAATTGCGCCATAACTCGGAATAAAGTATTATCGTACAGGACCCAAAATCAAACTTGACCCTGCATTTCATAACTATATACATCCCAGGCGAAACAATGACCATGGTCACCATGGTTTTTGATGGTTGACCATGGTATTTTATTGTCAGCCATCACAAACCGTGGAGGAACATGATCATGAACATGGTTGGCCATGGTCACAAAAACATGGACCATGGTCGGCAATGGTGACCATGGTTAACCAAAATGAAACCTAAACCTAAATGTGTATACTTCGTGAATAATTCGTGAATATTAGGTGTGTAAACTTATTGAACTCTTCATGAATTCTTCATGTGCATTAAGGATGCATGATATGATGAAGATTTGATGCATTTTCCACTTCATGAATAGTTCATGAACCCTGTTTTATGAACTTTTCAGGAATAAGTTTCATTTTGTCTTCACATGTTTCTCATGAAGTCTTCATGAAGTACCATCATGAATAGTTCATGAAGACAATGCGAATAGTTCATGAAGCATTCTTAAACATTTCGCAGGGGCTGTTCCAAGTGCTTCGTGCGTCATTTTCTAATCCATACAGGTCACCTATTAGTAATTGCTTTGATGTATCGTATTTTACAATGGCGTAAACATAAATTATTATCACAACCGCATGTATTTTGTAGTGGATATAACATGTTCACTTAAATACAATTTAATGCTCCCTTAAACATCTTTTCGTCATTCAAACTTGAAATTTGATATCAAACTTATTGAAAAAAGAAATGGAGCCATGTAAAAAGTATGTTGAACAAGATATTGGGCTGATCCATAAAGTTCTGTCAACCTCTGAACTTTCCGGTTAATTATCAGAACGTTTGGAAAATTGTTTTCATGTAGAAGGACATCCGTACCTGTCAAAATTCTCTGGGTTATCCTGCATTTGTTGTCGCAGTTTCATCATATCGAACATGTCATCGCCATCGACTATCGCTTCGATCCAATAGTCTATGCTATTGGAGTTTAGATTATGAAGTTCTTTGGTAAGTAAATTCTCAGCCATAAGGAACCTCACCAAGGGAACTTGAAATCTTGCATATCCAAGCTGCCCGAGACTTATCAATATGCGTGTTATTCTCATGCAGTTGTGAAAAGATCTAAAATATAATAATAAAACAAGTCTGACAAATATAACATATCTCCTCACATGAAAAAAAATATAAGATGAATATATTTTCATTAAGAGCCCCCGAAACAGTTCCACTTTACATAAAACGGAAATCATGTTATAACTATATACTATATTTAACTATAAACTCTTTTTGCTATAAAACATTCCAGAAGATGTGAAAACTTAGGCACACAAAATCGGAACCAATTAAGGCACTATTTTACATCCGTAAGTCCGAATCAACATAGTTTTATTTAAATAAGAAATAGTTTAATGTTCGTATTAAAAAATCATATTCATCAGACTGTAATATTTAAATATAAGAGAATGACACACGATCAAACAACATATTAAAACTAGCATTATATGAAAGCATACGTATTAAGATTCGCGTATCGTTCCTTCCAGTTTGCAGCACATCGACGGATCTGTCCACTCGTCTCATCCACTAGTTCCATACCGAAGAAATCCAGCATCATTGTGTACGCACTTAGGACTCGTGCATTCATTACGACATTGTTTCGTATTGCCTACATGTCAA
Source organism: Dreissena rostriformis (assembly GCA_007657795.1). Lineage (NCBI taxonomy): Eukaryota > Metazoa > Mollusca > Bivalvia > Myida > Dreissenidae > Dreissena > Dreissena rostriformis. Next base: position 97,605 of record VMBQ01001258.1, read on the forward strand.
GGTAAAAACATTCTTGTATAACATACAAAAATAATGCGGTTAATATAGTTTCTAACATCAGCCTAAATATTGAAAAAAATAAATCATCACGTGCTACTTGCTGACTTTTCTATACACAAAACAGTACACGAGAAAAAGCTATTCTTGAAAACGCATTCCACATGTTCTTAATCCTCCTCTTTCAATTGTTGTTTATTTGCGTATTCATTCCAAAACGTATTATTTCAATAAACACATTTAATAGTATGTGGCAATTTGACGTTTATTGATAAAATCATAAACAATCTTATTTTTTTGTTATTGAAAGCGACCTTACCGCTTTAACTATTGTTTTTTATCAGAGATCAAATGATGTATATTTATTATTTATTTGTGTTTTATATTGATAAAATGTTAGTTAACTTCATTTATAGAAGATGACGCGGTCGCTATGTAATTAAAGCCACGCCATTAATAACCACCCATTACCTCAGCTTCGTGCGGGTACAGTTGTTGTGCAGAGAAGTTGTGTCCTGAAGTCTGAGGGGTTGGGAAGAGCCTAAAATCAAGCGTTTTGTTTTTAATTTTCTTAAAACCAGTTTGTGAAATGTATAAATTTCTGTGGTGATATTGACAGATCACGTTGTGATCGCTTTTCTCAGTGGTTCATAATGCCTGCAATCAAGCGGTACCAGTAATATTTTAAAGGTTATGAAGATATATGTGATTGGAACAGTGTAATTATATATTTGGAAAATAAATCGTAGCTTATTTTTATCCTGTCTGAATCTTGAATCATATTATTCAAGCTTACCCGAATTCCACTCCTGATAATGTTTCATTATTGCTTAAGTTTACTTCCGACGACTATAGTTTAAGGTACGATTTGATTTGTTGTGTGATTAAACAGTTCATGTAAAAAGAACATCTATTACATTCAGAGTACTGTGGTCAGCTAACAAACTCATGAATGTCCTTGAAAGACCCATACTACGATGCGAACTACCCAAGTTTTGACAATCACGTGTATTTAGTGGATAACAAATGAAACAATTAACGTATACTCGTTTACGTTTATACTTACTCGATCATTGGACTAAAACATTTTTTACTTCTTGGTTGATTCATCTCTTCGTTCCTATAATTTTATTTTGGTAAATAATCTCGGTTTAATAACTATTTTACAGGAATTGCTTACCATTGGATATAAGAATGTTCTTGTTCCAATTTGGTGTAGTCTCCTTTCCACTCTAGAATGTCTTTGATGTGTTGACCTGAAATGATTGAAGTAAATTGACACTGGCATCGCGAACATTTGATTGACATTTAAATAACATGATTTACTTGTAGTATTCTATGTTTAAGTTTTCCCGGCATTTAATCGAAATATTTAATAACAAGTGCGGGTCAATACGTGTTTTAAAATATTTCTTCATGCAATAAATTGTAAAAGGCGAATATTATAATTTAGTCATAATTTTAGTCATAATAATGTTCAGAGCATGTTAAAGATGTATCTTATGTAAATGCATATGTGTTGTTTATTTTGAGGCAATGTAAATAAATCGATATTTTTAATATGGGTTATGTTATTGCAATAAAAGCACACTTAAACATTAAAACTAGAACATCAAATATTTGTAGATCAGTGTATGGAGTAGTCTAATTTGCTGAAATATGGTAATTCATTAAATATTTAGACAAAAAATCGAATCTCCAGAAAAAGTATCATTATATAAATTTTTATTAACCCACGATATTCTTTAATTTAATGGCAAATGACTAAATTCCGCCTTTTATTTACATTTAAACTAATATAACTTTTAAATAGTGAACCTTTCAAATTATGGTTATATGGGAAATTTTGCAATAAGAAAATCCAAATATACAACACAAGGAAATAAATGTAAAACAAATACCAGGAAACGGTCTTGTGCATATTTGGTTCCGATAAAATTTCAAGTTGTCGCTATAAAACTCGACCTGAAATTTATTGTATAATACAGTTAAATACCTGTCTTATTTTGCTGTAGAATAATGAAATTATAAGTTATTGCCCAATTTATTCTAGTATAGCTGTGATTGCAATTGTGTTTGACTGAGCTGACGTCTTGTTATTTTAGAAAATAATAAACGACCTTATACATGTAATTTACACACGTGTTTCTGAAAGGCTTATTACCAGAAGTAGTTACATATACATGTTATATTATCAAAACCACTTGATGTTACAGATCACAATTTTGCATTACATATTGTTATATAACAGTACACTTAGTCTCCTTATGTATAACATTCCAAAATAAATTTCATATTGATGCATACAATTAAAATAATGTAATATTACTATCTTATCTATTATTGCATATTTATTTTTTTAACATTCCACAGAAATCCTAGACAAACATCTTTTTAAATCAGTGTAGATAAATATTGGTATCGTGAAATATGGAAAATATAATTCAACGCACAAGCTGTTTAATACAATTTACCTCCGTGATATTAGTAATTTCGTTTGCAGAAGTGGATGCGCTCGGTTGTGTTTGTCTATCTGGATACAAATCGTCAGTTTCCATCTCCTCCTCGAAGTGTTCACTGTGAGTTTTAGCAATTCTGACATATAAAAGAACGCGACATATAAAAACATTCTCCAGAGTTTGAATACAATTAGTCGGCCGGTAATTCTTATGTCAGAAACAATTGAAATTGGAGGCGTCTATTTACAAGTTGTAACTGTTTATTCGCAAACACATTCCCATTTATAAATAAACTCATCGTTACCGATAGTATTAACGTTATATTATCCTAATTATGTTATGTTAAAAAGCGTCTGAGACAAAATTGTTTGAACATGTCAGAATGTATGCTGGTTTTTTTCAGTCAGTTTGCAGCATTCTTAATTACTTTCTTTAAACTAGGCTTAAAGTCTTTGTATAATTTGTATCGTTGATTCATCCTATCAAAGAATGTAATCTCGTGTTTCTAGTGTAAGATTGACATTTTAACTTCTTACTTTTATCTAGATATACGGACAAACCAAGTCCACATTAACTTTGGTAAAATCAAACGGTCACGGGGGACTTAAATCGGATAAACACTGAACTGAATCTCTTAAAAATAAAACGCATGCTAAGAATATTCGCTGTATATAACGTTTAAGCATGTTTCGGCACATACTAACCCAGTTTCGCTTTGATGGCCAGAGTTGACAGACGAATTGTTTGCGAGACGACTGTTGGATGACCGAACGTTTCCTTGTTTTAGTTGCTGTAAACCAATACTTTGGTTGACGTTATGATTTATGGATCCGTTTTCTGAAAAAGCTCGATTGGTCTTGCCATAAACCGAATCATGCGTGTAACTTTGATGAGCATTTTGACTAACTGATGAGTTTGAGAAAGATTTTGTGTATTTTCTCCTATTTAACTGCTTTTTCGGCATATCCAATGCAGAACCACAGACACAACAACGTTTCATTCCGCCTTTAATTGAACTTAGGTGATCCGTTTGTGTTCCAAAGGTCACATAAGCAATTTTTGTCTGTAATCTTTTGACATTATATTTATATATGTTCCGTTTATCGAGTTTAGTTTTTCTGTCATCTTCCAGTTCGTCCGACCCAATTTCGGTTTCCTCTGTCTTTTCTGCGGTTATCTTCATATGAAAAAATATCGAACTGGGTCATACCTTTACATTTATTATACATTATTAAGCTGGACTTACACACCACAACCATGCTTACTTATTTATAACATCGTTAAACTAATTTACATTATCTAAAAACATATTTTAATTTTACATTAACACAAATCCTAATGTTTATGAAAAACGGTATTTTTATATAAAACACACACAATATTTAAACGAATTTTCTACGTATTTAGAATAATATGAAACCTCGTTTGAAAAGTGGCGCCTTCCCTGTTTGCCCCACCTAAAAAATTGAAACATCTATAAACTTGTTTTGTTTATAACATTTAAGGTGAACTAAAAAAACACGAATACTTAAAAACAAACCTCAGGCCTATAAAGAGAATGAAATATGTCATTTTTAAGACGTCAGCCGCCCAACCGACTCTTCGTTCTGTAACCCACAAGAGCGACATGTGCAAACTAAATTGTGGAAATAAAAGTAATTTTCCGACGTTGTAAAACATATAATTTATGTTTGGTGACATTGTATTCATAATGAAGTTAAAATGTTTGATTTTAAATGATAATCCTCCGAAAAAAAATCGAAACAATTGTATTGTATAGTTCACAAATAACTTAGTATGTCATTTCTTATCACAGTTGAAAGGCTTACCAAAGTCTACATGATTTGAATTGATATTAGAAACGTATTGCTGAATCCAAAGTATTCAAAAACCTAGTTACCACACGCCGAAGCAAAATGAAGTCACCAAAGCTGCTAGTGTCAATACCAGAGTAGACCCAGTAGATCCAACTAAAGAAGGTGTCAGTAACGCAGAAACTAGAAAACAAAATTCGCAATAAACACAAAATGTTATTTGGACGTGTTTGTGTTTTATTTCATCGTGCCTCTGAGGTCTGTTGCGCTGGTTCACATTCAACAATTAAGTGGTTAAGTGCTACTTATATTGAAACATATTATAACTAAATTCTGTTTTGTTTAAAGTCTATTTTTTCATGTTATATTTTATTTACACGTACATCATTTGTAAATATCCGGAGATCGACATTCTGTTATTAACCTCAAATGAAGGGCCTCGTAGTTATCAACACATTTCTCTCCTACTGATGGAACTTCTGTTCACTCTGAATATATTTTATAAAAGGCTTTGTTACTCTAAATCAAACCTTTCCATAAACAGTGAATACCGATATTGAAAAACAACTCGTTGATTGTTAAATAGAAGTATTTTCATCGTGTGATTGGTGTAAAAGAAATAAATCATTTGCAAATATTTTCAAAAGCTTCGGTACTTTGAACCAAACCTTTTCATAAACATCGAATGCTGATACTTAAAGCCCATACCTTATTTGGCATAGTAAATTAACGTATAAATAAAAAACATATTTTATCAATGCCAATTAGAATATATCTGGAGGTTAAAGTTAAAAATTCGTTGTTTTTTTTTGCGCTTTAAAACTTAAAAATAATCGCGTTTGTCAAAATGGACGTATACGTATAGAAATCCTACTTTCGGTTTTAAAAGCGGTACCGTTTGAAAAAAAATACTTGCTAACTAGGCTATAGAATTAATTTTATCTATGCCAATTAGAACAAATCTGGTGGTTACAAGGTAGAAATCCTCTCTTTTGAGCTTCAAAACTTAAAAATAATCGCTTTTTTATCGAAATGGATGATTACGTATAGAAATCTTACTTTCGGTTTTAAAAGCAGTACCGTTTAAAAATAATAAATTACTTGTTAACTAGGCTATAGAATTAATTTGATCTATGCCAATTAGAATATAGCTGGTGTTTACAAGGTAGAAATCCGTCTTTTTTGCGCTTTAAAACTTAAAAATAATCGCGTTTGTCGAAATGGACGTATACGTATAGAAATCCTACTTTCGGTTTTAAAAGCGGTACAGTTTGAAAAATAATAAATTACTTGCTAACTAGGCTATAGATTTAATGACAATTTTGCACACTTTCAAACTGCATCTATATGTATTTATTAACATGTATTTCATTTCAATGTGTGTGGCTTTAAAAAAAAACAAAAAAAAACGTGTAGTTTCCTAAGTATAATTATAAATTTTCATCATGTGGTTTTTATATATAAATACCTTACCAATTGCACAAGCCACTTTTCTGTTTATAACAAGCATTTTATCGCCTCTGTTTACCCGACTAGATGCAGCTGAAACAGTGCGAAAATGAAGAACAGCAAAGTATTAACAAGTATCAATGACATGAGGATATCATTACACATAATATTAAAGATAAATTACCCAATTCAATAAAATAATCTATGATTCAATACGTCAGTCGCTCAACCAATCTGGTAAACAATACAAACAATTAAACTTTGAACAAACTTGTTAATGATTTTATTATAACTTGATCCAGCATACAAGTTCATACGATTTTGATTTAGATTGAAATGTACCACGGTTATCATTTATACAAGTTTACTAAACAAGTTATGGTTAACACTGGACATATAATCAATGCACTCGATCAATTATAACGTTTAAAACCAAAATAAATATTTCCCATAGCTCCATACAAATCAAATACAAAACGCTAAGTAATAATATTAATGAAAAAGACAACATATCATTAAATACCTTCACAAGTTGACAAAATCGAAAGCGAAAGTGAATTTATGAAGGTTACACCGCACGAAGTTGTTCTCATTATCTGGTAAAAGTTATTGTTAAACAATTATTACTTTTTTTCCCTCTACGAATTTAAGTAAATACTCTTTTCAATAAAAGATACTTATTTTTTGTATAAATGTATAATTGCATTGAAAAGTCTATAATATATGCAATACCCATTGATATCCTTAACTGTCATTAAGATTATAAAATTGTAATACTCAACTTTCAATTGTGTGTCCTTAGTAAATCTTAAGGTTATTTGTTTGCTTTTTAATGTGTAAATATAATTAGTTTTGCCATGTATAAATTGTTTATTCTATAGTTAACATAACTTTATTCTATATGTTGTTGATGAAAATTGAACCGTTACAGTGGTTTTACGAAACCGTTGTTTTACTATTGTGACACAATTTGCTGTCCCGAAATCCACAGATTCCACCTGAAACTGGTTTGTTGTGTCACTATTATAATTGCATCACTTTTCATACGTCATACATTTAGTAATCACTTTCATGACAATCAATAGTATGTTATACTGTTTGAGTAATAAAGTGTAGTGGAGATACAAAATACGATATCTAGAATGCATTAGAAACGATAATGCGGCAGACGTCTGTATAAATATAAGCTCAGTAGTGTATTATCTAAGCGGTTAGCAGTTTCCGAAATGCATTTAGCAATCAACACAACGAAACTTGTTGATGAGGGGTCTGCAAGTTACCAGTTGTCATTCGCGACCTATCATGTGTCAAACCACATCACATATTCAGCTAAAACAAATGAACGAAATGTCTGTATACGTCATCGTATACCATATCGTCCATATTGTGCGTTGAAATATAGATATTTTTTTTTTCAAAAAATAACCAAATGTCAATTAGGAAAACGCATGGCGAACAGCCGAGAACAAACATCCTATAGATACTAGTACACACATGGTATGCAGTGATCTCCCTTATTATACTTGCATCCATAATTTTTTCAGGACAGACTTTACATTGAGCTTATTAGTAAAGCAATGAAATGGATAAAACCAACTCGTGTTCCTCACGGCCATGCAACAGATGTTTACGTGAAATAAACGTAGCGGGCGGTTTAAGTTTCGCGTATGTGCATCATTTGGTAGGTGTTTTTTATGTTTCGATTACACTTTCAACACAAATTTATGTCATTTGTACCTCTACTTTCGTTTTCATATTTGTTAACAATAATCACATTTTTTTCCTGTTATATTACACTGCGATTTGTATATAAGTCTCGTATGCCAATTCGAAAGGAAGGGCCTAACATATTGTAGTAAACGGTTAGAATATTGTTAGATATTTAAACCAGTATGTATGCGTGTTCAATGTTAACTTTGCAAATTTCTCGTGTGATACCGCCTCACCGTTTGACTGACAGCGTCATGGTTTTATGAATTTGTGCAGTATTCTTCCTTACATGTAACTTCTCCTTTTGTTTCCATACTTCAACTTTTCATTTTGATAACAACTCATTTTTCGTTTACTTTTGCATCATAAAAGTATATATAGTTTCGTGAGTTTTCTAGTTGGATATTTAATACCCTGTGTTTATAATCTTTGATATGAATAATACGGTATTAAATGAACGAATGTATGACTTCAAAATAGAATGCGCCTCGCAAACGAAATAACGTTCGCACCCTTATCCTAACGCTTGCCCTTTCAGATATAGTAACTAAAATCTTTATATCGTATATATGTGGGTTTTTTTTCTTTTCCATTTCGCTATAAGGTTAATAGGAATAATGCAATTCTATGAGATGATTTCGTGTAACAACCCGCTTTATTCAAGGTTAGTGACATATGGGCCTTAGGTCAAGACGAAATCACAACATAAACCATGAAACAATATATCAGGCTAGGTTAGCGCCTCAGGATGGTCATTACAAAGGCGTGCTGAAAATCACACTGTTTGGAATTATTCACAAAAATCATGAGTGTAAAAAAGAACATAAACAGAATGGGATTTAAATTTTAAAAAATCGCCTTGTCAAATCAAAAAACACAACTTTTTTTTTTAGAAGGCTATTATAAAAAAAATGAATCATGTTATATAATATGAAAGCATTTAATTAGGTTTAAAAAAAAAGAAAATCTGTGATAGTCCCTTCATGCATAATTAGAATTTCGAGTGAATCATGGCTTCAAATATAATACATTAAAAAAAAAGTAACCAGATAAAATTTAAAAAAAAATCATCGTTATAACCTTCATACGTTTGTTTTGGTTCACGCTAAATCAAATCACGCTAATACAAATCATGTATTTTTCCTAATTGACAAATTTAATTGCTAAGTAGTACACTGTTGGCGTCAATTTTAAAGCCTTTATGTCAGATACAATTTGCAACGTGCTATATGGAAGCAGTATCTTGGAACTTAGGTCTGAAAAATGGTATTTGCCGATTGCTTAAGCATAATTTATTAAACAAAGGAAGGGTTCTTTTGCGCTTTCGCTCGACACGTTTCCCTAATACCGATTGCTCATGAATAACTGATGATGGTAAAAAACATCCATTCCACAATAAGCTTGTGTGCATGTATCATGTCGCCAGTCGCACCTGGCTTCCAGGCATCATATTTGATTGGCGTGTAACCGTTTAACACATCCTACTTTCGATTTCAAATACGGATATCCACCCATATTTATTGGATCTTACGTTATGTGATAATAAACTTTCAGCACATATTCCATAATCTGAAAAAAAATCATAAAATAAACGTGTAAATGGTTTATGTAAAGCATCTTTTAATGTGTACATCAGGATAGAATACGTCAAGCGAATAGTAGTTATTTACGTCTGTTCACTCCTACTTTCGTTTTGAAATTACGAATTTGGGAATGGGAACCACATTTAGCCTATGTAGAGAATATATTTTCACTGCATTTGCAAACTTTTGGCGACTGAATTCATTTTCATCGAGTGTCCAGAAAATCGAGGTATTTATTATTTTACATCTTCTTTTTTTTAACTTTTTTTATTGCAATTGCAGAGCTCGAAAAACACAAGTCAATCAATAAATTATATCGTAAGATGTAATAGGGATACAATATAATTGATTAAATTAAAAATTGAATTAGTATATATTCAAGTTTTGACAATTATTGTGAACTACTTAGGGCGAATCGGTGTAACCAATTTTGTTAAACACATAAACCACATTGTGTCTAACAATAACTTTGGGTTTCAAAAGATTAAATGTATACACAGGAAGTCATTGTGTGTCAATGTCAAGCATAAAAACATATTAGGCATACATATGTGGACTAATGGAATATCTTCCAACCTGCTAATCGACAGATGAATAGAACAACGTTCGAATGAATAGATTAGAGATACAACCATGAAACCAAATCAGTACTGTTTGGTTGATAATAGATAAACCCAGGGTGATAACTTAAATGTATCATTACAGCCAGCGGTACACAATTATGCTTAAAGGAACTTATTCACAATTTGGCAAAATGATAAACAAAATGTGGTAGCTTCGGGGAAAATGTATTTATCATATTCAAACATAAAAAATAATAATCTGGGCTAAGAAAACGGTTACAATTATATGTTGATTAATAGAAGATTATTATTCGAAATCTGTAACATAATAACCACTTTGTAAAGATTTTAATCGATAAATTAGAAAATCCGTCCAAATGACACGTACTAACAAAACGTTTCAAATACGCTCATTTCTAAACTTTAAAGCCGGCCGAGTTGATATTTCTCACAACAATTTGGTTTTCTCAACTGACCAGAATTGATCAGTATTCGTCAGATAAATTCTAAAGCTTAACTCTTTCGTACTGATTTTCGCAAAAATTATACCAACAAATGCCAAAAGCATCAAAAATACGAAACCTAATCATGTACATAACGGAATCCTCAAGACTATTATTAACCTGTGACGTATGCACGCTTTGGGTCACGTGAGCGCCAATTTCACGTAATTTCCACTTTCGCGCTTTTCAAAACAAAGAAGAACTACTAAATAACACGGTTTCTACATGGCAAATGGCGTTTTAAACAATGATGCAATGGTCACGAGGTTTTACATGTGACTCGCGCGTGTTTAAATTTAGATCATTTCTGTCCATGGACAGTAATTAAAAAGCCCTATCTTTGTACTGAACTTGGTCATTTTTTGACTTAATTTGACCATTTTTTTTTGCACATCTGACATAAATACCATCACAGTTTGACTCATTATCACTTTTTTGCGACACATAACAAAAATGGGAAAATATACCAACATCAACTCGGCCGGCTTTAAGGGTCTAGTGGAAGCGCTTTAGATTTAGTTTCCCAAAGTACCGGATTCGAATCCCGGAAAAGGCAACAGTTTTTCATATTATTTCTTGCTTCTTTTTATTATTTAATAATATACGAACTTGAATGTTTATGTAAGTGCATAAAGGGAGATTTATGACAATATGAGAGCAAGTCTTTTAAGACTTACTTCTAAAGGTGAACACTGAGACCATTGCATATTTAACACATGTATTCAGTTTTATAGACAATAACTAAACATCACCATCTTTCAATTTATTAATATAATATTAAATAATAATAAATTGTCTTACTGAATATCTTTTTATATTAGGCAAGTTTTCTTCATGCCTGAAACAAAAGACAAGCTGACAATAATGTCGCCTCAGAAACGACTTCTCGAGTTGCATTATTCATATTAAATAAACAAGTTTTGGCAATTGTTATAGTAAATCGAATATTATATTTATATAATACACAGTCTGATTTATTTAAAACAAATGCAACTAGTCTATAAGTGTATACGATGTGCTTGAAGACTAACGTGAGTATAGTCATACAAAATATGCCTGAAGACACAAATGTGTATCTGTTCGTGTAAGGTTTAATTCTTTACCCAGACGATACCTGTAAAAATCACGCAATGTTTCTACAATATATATTGAAGCTTTGACTATCTTTCCATAATTCCCTATGTCTGTCGTGGCAGCGAACCCTGCTTTAATCGTGTGTATGGTTTGATTGTATACTTAATGTATTGCGCTGCAATAAATATTTATGCATACGGTCACTTGACATTAATAAAAGACTAGCAGTTGGCATCAATACTATCTCTCCGGATGATGTTTCCGGACTTCCGTTATACTTATATTTTATCGCTACACATATAAACAAATGATAGCATCAAATTGTTAGACTTAGATGTATTGTAATTGCATGTCTGTACCTTACAGAGATACATAAAACAAAACGTTTACAAATAAATTCAAAGTGGATCTGGCATAAACAACTTAACTAAGGTCCAGAGCAATGTAATACGGCATTAAAATAAACTTGCATTTTATAAATTATGGAACAAAACCTAACTTTTATATTCTTCAGAAACCAAAATTTCGTACCATACATAACAAGGAGGACAAATGTAACGATAATACTAGAAGGGCAATTACTGGCGACGTTGAAAAGGGGATTAGCGGTACATCACCAGCTGAAACTAACACATTAACTGGCCATAATGATCACGAACAGTATCAAGTTCATATCGAGAATAAATCACAACTAGAAAGTAATATTCATTTGAGCAATGAAATCGATACCACTGTTGACTTTAAAAAGAGGAAGGGTAGGACATCTCAAGCGGGATCTGAAGTGCATAATGTACCTCATCATAATAACCCTGGGAAAGCTGTGACGACTGATTTTGTCGAAGAAGCTGAATCCATGAACAATGCAGGAACACAAGAAGCGGGGAAAGATTACAAAACTAATCACGAAAACGTCCGCTATGAGGATTATTCACAGAGATCCGAAGAAACTGAAATGGAAATGGATACAACTACACCATCTCGTGACGAAATGTTTGAGCAAGAACTTCCTGTGGAAAACACGCAAAATCCTGTCAATGAAACTAAATGGGGTGACGACAAAGAGTCATTTAATGAAAACAGCGTTAATAAACAAAACTTGGATTTGGTAAAGAATTCAGAAGATGCCAATAAAAGTGCAGACAACACTGATGATGCAGCTACACATAGCAAACAGGTTTTTCCTGTCCAATCACAGTCTGAAACTTACAACGACATGCGTGATCAAATAGAAAGTTCTAATGTTTTCGGGGCAACTAATCAGGTTTTAATATTTTATTATAATACTTTATTATAATATTATTCTACTTGCATGTATTCTTTTTTCTCAAACATAAGTTAAAAATATAGATAAATTTATAGATTTATAAATTTGTTTATATAAACCATGTCCACAAATGATTTAACAAATTCCGGAAATGCATTACATGCAAATTATGTACAAATATTGCATTATTTGACCCAGCAACATAATGAAACTACGACATGATACTCAAAAATTTAGATATTGATATCTAGCAAAACGCTCGTTAGCATTTTGCAGATGGTTTTGCTTTGAAGATGTCAATTATTAGCCCCGTCGTTCGATCATCTCATGACCATCAAGTACTATATTGATTTTTACTTGAGCAAAAAAGTAATACACTGAATATATGAATAATTGTTACCTAACCCAGCATTGAACAATCATCTAAAGAGCGTCACAATCGTATTGTCTAGGATGATGCTCAATCGTACAAAACAAAGTGAAACTTCAGCTGTTCCTGCATGAGATAAACCTTATCGCATCACGATCTCCTATTTTGCGGCAAGTGATCAGTTGCCAAACAGTCTGAAAAAGCACAAAACAACTGAAACAGCACGAACACAAATACAAAACAAACAAACACCGGAATAAATGTATGGCGCTTTTAAGCTTAACTGATAACAACGTGCTCATGGTGAGTTTTTGTGATTGCCTTTTGTCCGTCGTCCGTCGTGCGTCGCCATTATGTACCTTGTTAACACTCAAGAAGTCACATGTATTGTACAATGTTCATGAAACTGAGTAAGAACATGTGTTCCAATCATGTCTTGGACCAGTTCGAAATGGTTCCGGTTGGTTAAAAAACATGGCCGCCAGGGGGCGGGGCAGTTTTTTGTATTAGACTATTGTAAAACCTTGTTAAAACTCTAGAAGTCACATTTATGTTCCAATCTTCATGAAACTTCGTCAGAAAATTTGTAGTAATTACATCTGGGCTGAGTTTTTAAATGGTTCTGGTCCGTTGAAAAACATGGACGCCAGGGGGCGGGGCATTTTTCCATATATGGCTATAGTATAACCCTGTTAACACTATAGAAGTCACATTTATGGTCCCATCCTAATGAAACTTGGTCACAACATGTGTTCTCATGATATCTGGGCTGAGTTTGAAAATGGTTATGGTTCGTCGAAAAACATGGCCCACAGGTGGGCGGGGCATTTTTTCTTATATATTACAATAGTGAAACGTTGTTAGCACTCTAGAAGTCACATTTTTAGTGAAATCTAAATAAAGCTTTCTCAGAAGACTTGTTCTAATGACTTCTCGCGGTCGAGTTCGAAAATTCTTCCGGCTTGTTGAAAATCATGGCCGCCGGGGTGGGGGCAGTTTTCCTTTATGGCTATAGTTCAAACTTTATATACTTTAAAACTGTTTACGATATATTAGCAACATTTATTGGCAAATCTTCATGAAACTTAGTAACAACATTTGTCCCAATGATATCTCGGCTGAGATTGAAACTGGTTCATGTGAGCTCAAAAACTAGGTTTCTAGGTCAAATAAAAACAAAAAACATGTTCACACTAGAGGTCACTTTTTTGGTCTAATCTTCATCAATCAGCTCACGCTTTCTCTGTTTTAATAAAGCCAGAGGTTTGAAACTCCGTTATCGAACCCAATATGTAAATATTTAAAATATACTGATTGATTGTAAAACAACGCAATTACTTTTTTTCAGAAAGAACCTCTGCGTAAAGACGAAAACCTGAAACTTTACAGAAATGAGATCGACTCTCGTCCTTTCCCAGGTAATTAAGACGAACATCGTCAATTCATTTAAATATAACGAGTTCGTGTTAAGTCATAAAATGTATTTATTTATTTATTAAAAGTTATAAAATGTATAAATACTATTTAGGATGTGTAGTATTGATAATAAGACTATTGCCTTAAATAAAGCTGATTCAACTACTTACAGCTGATTTAATCTATTTTTATATTAACTTACATGCTTTTCAGTTTTTTAATAGTTGTTGAAATTATTGATACATCTAAGATGTAATATGTTAAAGCTTTACGTACGTTCATTTCTAAAATATGTTAAATGCTAGGTGACTGTAAATAAATGTTCTTTCTGATGATCATTCTGTAGTTTAATTATTCTAACGAAAGGTTATATAAAGGAATCATGTATTCACGTGTTCGTGAACATTTGACGACATTACCAGAAACGTGTTGTCATGAACGTATACAAAGTAATGAGTCGGATGATTACTCGTATTAACGTCTAAATTTCACGCCAATGCCTTAAAGCCAATTGATTTCCGTCGAAGTTTAAGCATTGATTGCGACTTTATTCGACAGACAATTCCGATAAAAGAGCGGACAACATTGATGATGAAGCTATAACTAGCCAACAGGATTTGCCTGTCCAACCACCATCTGGAACTAACAACGGGACGCATAATCGCAAAGTAAGTTCTAATGATTTCGAACAAAACTAAACAGGTTTAAGTATTTATTTACGAATATGTTCTACTCTCATGCATTCGGTTTATTTCTGTACACATATTCAAATAAATGTAATGTAGTATGTGTATGACAAAATTATGTTTGTTTTCAAACATTAGTTACACATATAATTTGTAATGCATATATATAGGATCTGACATTAGTTGACATATCATACCATATTTTATGAAACCAGTTCAGGAATTTTGTTAGTAAGCGAGCACTTGGCGTCATTTCATGTTGACAACGTCATTTCACCAAAATAAAGCCATGCGATTGGTTAGTTATTGATTCTGTAGGAAATGAAAACGCTTAAAAATGTTGTATTACACATGTGTAATATAAAAAAATACGTAATGTCTGTATTACATTGACAACAAGGTGTAGCATGTGAAAAAACTTAATTTGTTTATTTAGACCATGCTTACAGATGATATTACAACTTCTAGATAATTTGTGAAACTGTTTTTTATATAAGATCCTGCAACATTATGCAACCACGTTCATGATGCGTAACCATTAAGATCTGTCAAAATGCTCGTAAGATCACAGACGCCGATCATTATGCTGTTAAGATGCCAATAATTAGCCCCGTCGTTCGACTATCTCTTGACCATCAAGTACTATATTGATGTAAATTTGAGCATAACTTTATTGCACTGAGAAAATTCAGCTTTTCCAGCAGGTGAGGAAACTTATCTCCCTTTTTGCGGAAAGTGACCAGTTGCCAAAATGTCTCAAAAAACACATTACAAATACGCAGCAAACACGCAAATGAATAAGAGTATGGTGCTTGTTTATGAAAACATGATGTTGGATACCCCGCAATAAAACCTGATATGACAATATTTAAAATATACTGATTGATTGTAAAACAACTCTTTTACTTTTTCAGAAAGATCCTCTGCGTAAAGAAGACAACCTTAAGTTTTACAGAAATGAGATCGCCTCTCGTCCTTTTCCAGGTAATGTTGGCGAACATCGAAGCTGATTTGTTATAATCCTTATATTTACCTACATGATTTTCAGCTGTTTATAGTTCCTGTTGCTATTGATATTTATAGAATAATATATGTTGAAGCTGTATTTACATTCATCTCTTAAATATGTAAAATACTTGCTGTCAGTAACAACAATGCCTCCCTTGATAATGGTTCTGGGGTTTTAATAAGCAAAGTAGTCTAAAGTGTATATATAGGCATTAGATTCTCATGTATATGTGACAATTGGAGTGTTTTCATTAGCGTATACACAATTGTTATTCAGATAATCACTCGTATTAACGTCTAAATTTCTTATAGAAATTGTCACGTCAATGCATTAAAACCAACATAATTGCCGTCGAAGTTGGAGCAAATTTTTTGCGACTTTATTCTTGATACTTTATAAACAAATAACGAAACACCATTATCAGAAGGGATATTCTTGACTACTTCCGGTAGTATTTTCTTTAATGGAAGTGCCATGAAAATTGCCGAATTATGATGATATACATATATCTTGCTAAATAATCATAAAAAGCTTGATTCAATGAATGTATACGCGCTATCTTGCGCAAATCTCATACACTTATCTTGTCTTAACTTTTGTCTATTGAAAATACTCGAACAAGCGTCTCTTTTGTCTTTAAGGAAGCTATGTTGAACACATGTTGGCGTGGACAGGAGATTACACGAAACTTGAAACTAACCATTCCTACATCCAGTGGTAAAGTTCAAAGTGATTCGTGACAATTAAACTGAGTATAGTTCATTGTACGGAAACATTAATTATAGCCCGCTAACAATATTGAGAAAATGATAATCCATGTAAACATGCGTGTAAAATGTTTCCTTTGTAAAAAAAAATCACGAATTGAATGTACCAACACCAGTTTTTATTCCCCTAACGTTTCACCGTAGGAGAGTATTGGCAAACTCTGCGACCATCATGTCTTTATGTTTGCTCGTCTGTCAGTTTGTCCGCGAAATGTGTTCCTCCGATTTCCAAAAGTACTGAAAATACTTGAATGAAACTTCCGGTTTGGGGCTCCTTATGTGTCAAAGACTTGCTTAGTGCGCCATCCGTTTATCTCAAGTCCACTAAGAAAACTTAAACAATAGTGAACTATATTAATTAAAGGGTATTTTAGCAGCTGTGCTTAGAATAAAACTATTATTAGTTTGTGCAATTTAAAAAACAAATGTTATATTTATTGCGCGATAACTTCACAAGATGGATATGTGGTACTTCTGTCTAATGGAATATATATAACTAGATATTTATGACATCATCAGGCAAGAAATCGATGTATATATTACGGCATTTTATAACACTTTAATGATTTGCTAATTATCTGGTTTAGTCTACTTAAACTTCGCTCAAGGGCATCCTGTTCTAAAGCAAATAAATAAATTAACCGATAATAAATACCTGTTTAAAAAAAATTGAGAACCGAGTTGTGTATGAATATTCTGTGCCACAGGTTGTTTCCGACCCCTGGTTCATCGGGTTTGAATTACTCCGCACAGGAACTTTTTGATTATGAGGCCATGGTGAGTTTGCGTTAACTAAAACAATTCAAAATTATTGTTTACCTCTGCGAAAATTTCAAGAGCAGTTCAAGAAAAGTTCTTGCAAAGTTCAAGAACAATCATGAACATTAATATGTGAACAGTCTAAGAACTCTTATTCTTGAACAGTTCATGAACTATTCAAGAACAGTTTTAAGATCTTCCCCAGAACAATTGTTCTTAAAATTTGTCCAATTTAACATTTCTTAAAATGTACTTGAACAGTTCTTGAACACGTTTAAGTAGAATTCTGGTGCTATTCTTGAACACTTCTCGACTGGTTCAAGAACTCATATTCTTGAAAAATTCATAACATTTCTTATCTTAAAATGTACTTAAACAGTTCTTAGAAACTTTCAGAACAATTCAAGTACAATTCATGAAAACGCTTCTTTAACAGATCTTGACAATAAGTGTTGACACCGAAACTCTTTAAGAATTTCGTATATTTATCAATTATTAGAAATATATTCACCCTGATGCCCACTACCTACATCTATGTTACACAACAATGTGTTGGGTTTGCCAAAATATTAGCATAATTTAATGTTACTCATAAAACTAATGGATTAATTGTGACCAAGATTAAATTCATGACATCAGTATGAATGAAGTAAGTAGAGTGATAATTTAGAGTGTTTAGTTTGTCATAGTTTTTAGAAAGTCATACAATTTGACAATTCTTGTTGAATATGTGGTATTGACATTTGTTCTATAGACACAAATACATATGCATGGAGACCATATCTGTCATGTCTTGATATGTTCAACATGGAACTGCTTAACAAATCAGTTGTTTTCCTGAAATGGTTACACTTACAGTGCCAAAGAAGTTGAAATGGAACCAATGGCTGATCAGGTAATTTATTAAAGACTTACATTTCCAAATATAACATAAACCATGTGGCTTCATTCAGCTTGCTTCCGTTTCAACTTCCTGAGCACACAATATTCTTCATTTAAAAAAACAGCAATGCAGTGTACATGTTTGTGTTCTTGATATTATCTTAAAATGTTCTTGAAATAAGTGTCCTTAAAACGTTCTTAAACTGTTCTTTTAATTCTTCCAAAAACATTGACAGATCCTTTTAAGAACATATTGGATTCTTAAAAAGACCACGGTATGTTCAAGATCATTGTTTAGAACTGTTCAAGAACATTAGAAGAAAATATGTCGTTCAAAAAAGTTCTTTAAGTTTTCAAGAATAGTAAAAGAATAATTCAAGAACAAAAAAGGTCATTAAAAAGTTATTGAACTGTTCCTGAAGGAAGTTCTTGAACAGTTCTTGTACAAATGTTCTTAAAATCCTCTAAGAACAGGTCAAAAATTCTTACTTAGTTTTAAGTACTGTTCTTGAACTTCTTTTGACAATAAGAACTTATGTCGCAGAGGTACGGCATCTAATGCATTCATTTTTACTCTGTTACATTCAGTCGTAAATAATACATGTTTTATTGTTTTGTATTTAGAATCCGTTGTCAATAAAAAACCATCTGAAAATTACAAATAGTAGCAACTAGCACATGCATAAGTAATATCTCAATACTGATATGAGAAAGTAACTAGTAATGAACGTTCAGCTTTGTCAAAAGTAATAAAACAATGTATTGTTTCGAACTACATATCTAGGAAATAATTGATGATTCCATCGCACATGGGAGAGTTCTTCGTGCCTATAAAATGATGCTGCATTTCTACGGCATGAAACTGGAGGATGAAGCGAGTGGAGAGATACGAAGATGTGAGGAAAACTGGGAGAAAAGATTTTCACATTTAAACAAGTATGTATCAGACATAACTGATTTGCAAATGGGTTCCAATAGAAATGTTTAAACGGTTGATGAATGTTTTGTATTCACTAAGACGGCATTATTTGTTTGTAGTCCTTGTTCTAAATGTTCAATGAACTATTGCGGTCTGTTTAATGTACTATGTTACATTATGAACCAAGAACAACTTGTGACATTTCAACCTGTTCTTCTTTATATTTTAAATTGATTAGATTAAAATAAAATGTGTTACATGTCGTCATTAAAATGGTTTTGATACGTATCTGTTATATGCGGTTGCTATCTATGTTTCTAGAATTCTTTACTCTGGATAATGTTAATGTTTTACCAATTTCTCCTATCAAAATAGCTTATAATATAAAAATCAGCTGATTAGTTTATAGCATTGTGTTGGCATTTTGACAGTAGTTGTTTATTTGGTAAAGATTTAATTTATTGGTAAAGACAATATGCAACTATTTCAGTTCTGTTCACAACTACATGCGAATAACAAGAATATTAACAAGCCTTGGAGAGATGGGTTATGATAGGTTTCAAAAACCACTGGTACGGTTCATAATGGCTGAGGCGTTAGTAAACAAAGAACTACCTAATCTCGATTCAAACAGCATGGACTATTGGATCCAAGCGATTAAAGACGGAGATGAAATGTTTGAGATGATTAAATTGAGAAAGGATATGAAGAATAATCCAGAAAAGTATGACAAGTACGGTTATCCATTGACAAAGGAGCAACCTAGCAACATATTGACTGATGTTGACGCTGCTCAATCGATAGCACTTAAACCTCAAGGTACACTAATAACTGTAGAAGCAGATAGCGTTGACCAGTATGGTAATCCATTAACTAGTGATCAACGAGGCAACAAGCAGACTGATGATGCCGCACAAAGAACTGCTGCTGACTTTGATCCAGAAGAAGGGCGTGAGCCTCAACTTACAATATCAACTGAAGACGCATCTGGCACTGAAAATGACAGTCAACCTTGTCAGACAGTTCAAACACATCCGGTGGCTGAAGGCCAAGAAGCATATACAAATCATGAATCAGAAACTGGTGATGAAAATCATCGTGAACAGGAAAATAAAGTTGACGGGAACATTGACTATACTGAAAAAGGGGTTTTACCTCAGCCAGGAAATAAACATTCGGAAGCCTTGATTGTAGCTCATGCTGATGAGACCAAAGAGGATAAAACAGATGGAAATGTCGAAGAAGATGCAAAGGGAAAATGTGATGTTTTCAATATAAGGTCAAACGATGAGGAAAAAATTGGAAAATCTGAAATTAACAATCCTGACAAGGATGCATACAGAGCTTGTGATAAGGATGGTGAAAATCCGGACGGTAACGAAGAACAAAACAGCGGAAAGAAGAAGCAAGATAGTATAGCTAAAGGTGACTGGGAATCTGTCAAAGAAAGTACTTCGGATTTACTTGAAACTGAGGTATTGGCTGTCAAAGAAAATTGCGTCGTGTCAGCAACAGATAGTGTGTCGTATTCCAATGCGGATGAGGATGCACATGAAAAGCCAACATGTAAAGATATGGTATGTAATAATGAATGATGAATTTTGTGAAACCATATGGCGTTGTATCCCATTACAGTGGTACCATGAAATGATTAAATAAGTTAGTTGTTAATGTAAATGTAAATCAAATACGTGGCTTGAGGGAGGGAGGGATATTGCTATACATTTAATAAGAAAAAATAATCAGCATACAAATTTAATGACAGGAGTTCTCCAATTCGTTCCCTCAAGGTCGCTAACAAGGGCAATTAGTTTTCCCAGTATTGGACAATTTGTAAATGACGCGGGTTAATTGAACTTGAGTACGAGCGTAATGTCTATGCCCATGTAGCGTATAAGATAATAACAACTTAGTGATGACGATTTTATCGAATAGACTTGATCACTTCGACCTCGGTTTCGACAGTTATTAAACTGGGGAATACATATTTCTAAACACCGACGTAAGTTCGCGCTCAAAAGAATTGTGTAGCCTTCTATAAACATCAGTAATAAAGCCTTTGTTTCAGTGTGTCAGTGTTGCAATATAACAAGCATGTTTCAGTTAAGCGAGAAAGTGATTTGGTAAACATTGAGCAACGAACATAAATTGTTTGAAACCAATATTATCTTAGATGCCATGTACATTCAGTGATGCGTATTCTATGTTTTACTGTAGATATAATCTTGTTCGTGGATTTTATACTGCATAAATTGAATTAAAAAAAAATATTAAAGCGCTCAAGTCTTTATATATTGCTTCCAAGTTAAAGGTGAGTTACACATTAACATCGTAATCTCGAAATGTGCTTTGAAGAAAGTTAAATATGCTCTAAGTTTATCCCTGGCTTTCCTTTATTTAAATACAGGAAGACGATCATTATCTTGGAGAAAACCTAGAGTTCTACAGGAATAAAGTCGTAAAAGGTCCAGGTAAATCTTTCATGACATTCAAATAAATTAATTGTTTGTTTCTAGATGCGTGTGTGTGTTGTGACAATGTATTTTAGAAAAAGCGAAACTTGACATAAATAAAGGACCTTGTGTCGATAACAGACAGTATGCCAAGCTGGCGCAAATTCAAATGTACGATAACATTTTTTATAAAGTAGGTGTTATTCGATTAATAATGGTAAAAACCTGTCGTGAAATAAACTATGGTGACAGGGGTACTGTAATACGTTGAGATGCATTTATCTTATTTTATAAACCTAGCATAAATTTTTATTTTTTATTTGAATGATGCTTTTAATATATTATTTAACTTAACTAGATCTACTTATACTTATCTGATATTAATAAAAAGTAAAATTGACTCAAAATTATTGTTTTACAGTTTTACTTTGTTAAATTTATATGACATTTCATTAATTTTAAGAATGACCAAGTAAAGCTAAAATCAATTATGGTTCATGGTGTTAGTTTACTCAAATGTCTGAGAGGTCTTGTTATAGCTGTTGTATATTTAGGATGAACATTCCACCAGTTTTAATTGCAAAATAATTCCGATGTTACATATCTAAATGTGAATATTGTATATTTTTGACGTGATTTTTTGCGTTTAGGCAGAATTATAGAAGAAATGCTCACAGTGAACTTTGACACTCTACATGTCAATGATGACTATTGGTTTTGGTAAGTATGTTAAGTGTGTTCACCTTCTAAGCTTAAGCGCTTGTAAATATTGTTACAATTTAATGATTGAGCATATTAAATCAAACTAACATAAAAAAGCATCTTTTTTCATTTCCACCCTTTTGTATTAAGTGCCCCAATAGCAGTGTCTTCATTGTTTGTTCTTAGGTTATGTTTTAAGGATATTGTAAATTTTTCTTCACAAAAAATAATTATAATAAGCGTTTTATCGTTAAATATCCATTAATGCATAATATATGAGTGAAAATGGTTTTATCTTTTGGGTAAAATTTACAAACGTATATGTAATGTATAGGTTGTTTCCGGTACCCAAGTCAGACGGCATCACTCCGATACTTTCGCCCAATGAAGCGATAGTGAGTATAAATTGTTCACGCAATAACACAATGATACCAATTACATTTTTTAACATGGTATTGTGTGTCTAAATGAATGTTTACATGTCGACTGTTTTCCACGTATACAGGCGATTAAAAACGATGCAGAGATGTACGGGCGGGTCCTCCGTGTATTTAAAAGGGCACTGGATTTCTACGGTATGGAATTGCTAGATGAGACGCCAATAGCAATACGCAGACGTCAGTCGACATGGGAAGTGCGATATAAAAACTGGCATGGCATTGAGTCGAGGTAAATATGAGTTTGAATGTTTTTGTGTGTGTTTTGATTTACTGTGTTGATAAATGTATGTTTATATTTGGGTTCCAATTTTGCATTTTATTGTGATTATTCGTCAATTATTCTTACAACAACATATATGTTAATAACAACTAAAACTCTAGGTAAATAACCTGATTTAGCAAAGATATTTTTTTATTTTTTTAAACTGTTTCTTGAATGATACTGCTACAGTTTGACTGTTTGATCATTGACGTGTACTTGTATTTTCGATTCCATTTTATTAAATATATAGATCTATTACATGTATGGACATTGAATTTTATATTACATTACAAATATGCTAGTGTTAATGCGTAGTGTATGTATTTAATTGTATAGAATTGTAAGAACACGTCATTGAAATTAATCTAATTATATCTAATAATAATTTTAAACAAATCTGAATTTGATCTGCTTTAAACGTTTCTCTTTTAGAATATAGTAACACTTCATTGAATTGATCGGATGGTAAAGAGATATAATTTATGTTGATATATTTGCATGTTCAATATCTATAGTTGTATTATCAATAACTTCGTTTAATTAGATTTGTTTATGTCTTAATTTATCACATTATAAGTTATCTCATACATTGTTCAAAACTTTGTTTACTTTTAGGCTACCACGCAATTGCAATCGTATAACCAGAATTCTTACATGTCTTGGTGAACTGGGATATGAACTCTTACAAGGTCCATTCGTCGAATTCCTAATGGCAGAGGTCTTGATCAATAAGTCGCTTTACAAAATTTCGAAAGAAAGTTTAGGACCCTGGATTAATGCGATAAAAAATGAAGACGTCCAGAATACTTTATTACATGAAATGCGGGAGCGGTCATCATCTTAATACCACACACTACTGCATAAAATATTGAAACGGTGTTTACATGCCAACATACAATTCAGAACTAAATAGTGGTTCATAGTGCGATAGTATGAAACTAGAAGAAAGTCAACACTAGACGAATGAGAAATAAAAGAAAAAGAAGACATTTTTTATTTGAAGTTCAACAAACCTTCCACCCAAACAAAAAGCTCTTGCAAGTTCAAACTCAGTATTGTATAAGGGTTTACAAAAGGCACTACCCACACGTTATAATAATATTTGCTTAGTCTTTATTAATAACCCTTTAGGCGGATTATATAACAGTTAAATGTATTCATACCCCTTCTTGATCACTTAAGTTGAATGCATGTTGTTGCAACTGATGTCCAATGGACAGGCGTATGTCTTCCGCAATTACGCAAACGAAAGATATTACAGTTATTGAAAGTTATGCCTATATAATGTCTTAATATGTTTGCCAAAAATAGTGTATACGTTGGAACTTACTATGGAGCTTATTTGGTTTTATTTCAAAATATTTATTTAAGGAACCGGTATTGATTATTTAATTGCTTGTTATGATCTCTCTTGTTGGTGCAACGGAGGGTTCGTTGTGCTTTATTTTTAGTAAAGATATGCATACCCGAATGCACTTATGTTTATTTAAAAAATAACAAAGGTAAACATCATTGTATTAGATTAGTCAATTATATCATAAACAATGTATTATTCTTTAAAATAATACCAAAAAAGGATTGCTATTTGAAATACAAGACATTATTAAATGCTAGTGATGCAATGATTCACTCCGAATACTCTTTCAACGTACATCTTTGACCGTTTTGCTCTTTTTTAATCATACTGTATATCTTTTTTAAACCTTGTTTACAAAAAATCCTCTGCATTTTCATTTATTTTTACCATGAATCGACCAAAAGAACGTGAATGTTGTGTTGTCTATTATTGTACGCTCTTACTTTACGATTGTGCACATACAAAAACTAGAATGATAAAACATTTTAAACGCATCCTAGAAACATGTTAATTGTATGGCTAAGACAGTAAAAAAAAACTCCAATGATTTCCGGTAAAAATATGGTATATCGTAGCAGTCTGGTTGTAATATTCTAAGCTGAAACTATAATGACAACATAAACAAATATTATTGTTATGTATTAAAGCCCCATTTACACTCAAAATCAACGAATATTTCGTAAAATATTTCATAAAATAAAGTTAACCATACATCAGTGTTCCTTATAGCAATAGCCAAAATTTCAACGCTAGATGTGGTCTGGTCACATAGATTTAACAAGGTACAAAATGCTTTCTTTATTTTTTGTGGAACAATATATTCAAACACATGTTCATGTACCAATGTATTGTTCGTGTGTCATATGAATAGATATCGTTGCGGGAAATTAAAATGGAATATATTGTACCACAAAAAAGAGCATTTCGTATCTAGATAAATCTATGTTACCATTCCAAATCTAGCGTTGAAATTTTGGATATTGCTATAAGGAACACTACTTGTTTATGGGTTAATTTTATTTTACGAAATATTTTTCGACATATTCGTTGATGTTGAGTGTTAATGCGGCTTTAAAATGACAATTTCTACAGCTACTACAGGCACTGCAACTATGACCTTCTTTTTGCTTCTTATATAATGTCAGTCAACATGCTAGATGTAAACACATTTAAATGTGTTGGATTCAAATTATATTGCATATGTGTTTAATGTTTTGTTTGTGTGTATCGCTATATATCAAGCTGCTTTAAACCAGGACTTAATTTATTTATTGTATGTTATCCATAACGTTAAATTATCATATATATTGTTTTATTATCTTTTGAATTATATACGCAATATTCAACGTGTATTTGGACATTGGTTGTTTCGTTTTTCATTAAACTAAGGAAATAAAAATATTTGAAAGATGTACGTGTATAAGCCTTCAGAAGGGAATTTTGCGAAACATGTTTTTGCATTGACCGTTCAAAGGCGGTTAACCCAGCTTAAGTCTTGTTAACTAGTGTTTTGTTTGATTAATTTCCTTAATAATAAATACTTGTTGACAGAAACAGGAACTACTCTTCAAAATTGTTTCTGGAGTGTCATTATAACTATATATTGATACAAAAAAGTATAATGTGGGAAATTTACAAATTACATGTATAAGATTGATAAATTGTAAAAAAAGGGAAATAATGAGTATGTTTTAGCAAATGCAGGTATGCTTGCGAAATTTATACAAAGAATATGATGTTCGCCTTTTGCTCTATCGTTCTATTAACTGTTGCGTTATAGTAAACCTGTAAACACTTTTAAACTTCCCGATTAAAAAAAATAAGAAAATACACATATTTCATATTTTTGTAAAGCTATCAAGCATGCAAAACTTCTTAAAGCAAATCATTCATATCAATACGTATTGGGCTTTTGAAACGTATTAAAAGTGTATATGCTTCTGATTGGATTGAATAATTTACTCAAAATTACTTAGTAAATCATTGTGTATCCCCATGTGTCAATTCGACAGCAGGATATTTCTGAGCCGTTCCGGTTTTGTTCCATGTATCAAGCACATGTATGTCTTTTGTTTGTTTTCTATATCCCAATCATTCTGTTTGTTACTTTCGCCGACTGGCGTTTTGGTATTTTTGGCGCGTTAATTGTTCCATTATAAAATTCCACATTTTCCATACGAACGACTCTGCATTGAAGCAATATGCAATTTCGCATCAATATTCTGACAGCTTTTGTTGCCATTTTCAAAGAGATCATATTTGTCTAAAAAATGACATCATGATTGCGTGATATGAAATTACGGTGAGGCATTCAAGCGGCTTTGAATTACGCATTTATAATGTCACCATATTGTTACTGGATTTACTGGATTTGGATTGAATTATTTATTACATCGACATCACAAAGACAAGTTTTTTTTAAGACATCAAATGCTTGTTCTTACAATGAAACGGACTCCATCGTGTCCCTTAAAACTACTGACTAACGATACAATCAAATTGAAATAAATAAGTTTAATATTAAATGACAGCGAATGTAAATAAGCCATAACAGAATGTCAAGCTCAAACAATGGTACCTTTCCCAGACGTGAACAACGTTGCAGTGATACAGAATCTCCCCAATGCAATATTCGTCAACGAGAACTCGGCCTTAAACACGATTTTAATACGTTGACCTTGGATGACCCAGGGGACTCTGTCTACGTGACCTCCATCGTCATTATAGAGTGTGGGTGTGATTACAAACGAAAGTATCACACAAAATAGTGAAGATCTACAATGATGGGATAAAATCTAAATGGGCTCAATTCAATTGTAAAAGTAATGAACGACACATCTTCTATAAGAACTTGAATCGAAAACTACCGTGGTACCATTGCCGATAGTCTTTTGGATCTATGTATGCCAAAGCATAAAACAATTTCAAATACATGTTTAATAATATGGGTCGTGTTAGGCATTGTTCATACTCTTCACTTTGTCAAAATGTTTGTTTTTTAGTTTAATCCTATTATTTAAGCTCAATAGAATCGAAAGACATAAGCTCATTGTAACGCTCTCGAGTCCGTTTCCTTTGTAGGAACAGTTCTAAGTGTATATGGATTAGATCGAAAGACCCTCCCTCACTGCGGGAATCGAACCCATTTGTTTTTCGGTCGGGCACCTGCACACCTTTCTTTATCAATATTAACAACTATGTACTGAGACAAACTGTTAAATCGCCCCTTTTTATTTTTCGATTATTTGAACCAATCCGTTGTCTATTTTATAAATTATAGTTCGTATGTTTATAACGTTTTTATTCGATTCACTTAAAAATTGTACAATGGTTATGAAAATTAACTTAACATACCCCTTTCTCTTACACTTCAACTGTTTTTTTACTATGCCCACTTCAATATTAGACTCAGTTTTAAATGTCAAGACAATCTGTGTAAAGCGGGTATATACAATTTAAATGTCAACACTTTATTTTATCATACTTACACTAAGACGTGAATATGAACGAGTAATAATCTGGAAATGGTTCCTTAAATCAAACGTGTTCACTGTATTGAAATTCATAACGACCAAGCCATTGTTAGTGCTACGTCAATACATACACGTTTATTCGTTGAAGCATATTGTATATGTATATATATGTGTATCGTGTGAACACGTCTGCTCAAAATACCGTGGATTTTCCCAATAATGTGTACACATTTTTGAATGAGTTGTTTTTACTTAACAAACAAAAACATATTTACAATTGTTTATAACTCTGTTTTCGTTGATCGTTTCGTACCCTTTCTTCTTAACTTTTTTCTCCTATGTTATAGTTTATTATAAATGATATTACAATTAAGATCCATTTATTTGAATGACGTGGCGATTGATAACATGTCATTGTTGTAATGTTTTGTTAATGTTGCCTCAAATAGGAGAGCCTAATGTGTCGCTCTCACATGCTTAATCGACAAACATGATTGTTTTATGCTGAAAATTATAACACAGGTGTCAACGTAAGTCTCTTAATTACAAATAGTCATAGTGCTGTGTAATTAGATTGATATTTAATACCCGTATATTCGATATTTGATTTATTATAATTGCATATATTTATCTACATCTTTCAATAGCATTTACATCACATGAGAAGATATAGTAATGTGTACACGTGATCTGCTTAACGTACGAAGATAATGATTTACAAAAGATGTTCAAATTACACATAATTACAATGTACCAACCTATCACATTTGCCATTGAGAAGTTATTGCCATAATGAATTAATATCAAAGTACACAACCATATAATGTGTATAGAGAATATTATGTGAGTTTTGGATACAGATCAAGTTTATCATGGTAGCGCGAGGCTTGTCAAGCCCTATCATGGTTCGTGCCGAGCATGATAAACTTGATCTTTATCCAAAACTCACATAATATTCTATTTATTATATTATTTCTTCTATGTTTTCTTAAATAATTATCAAATATTGCTTTTTTAGACGATTTTGTTCTTCCGTAGTTGACAAAAACAGATCCTCCAATTTTTGGAAAAACCCACAAATGATCTAAAAATAGCGAAGGTATAAAGCTCAAGTTTATACGATCGTTGTTATCCTATCGATTTTCATCTGGTAATAGGATAAATTACCTCTACCTAACGTAATGCAACTATATTACTTTACAAGAATCAATTATCAATACCAACACAACACTCAACATAACAAATGGTCAATATAAACACAAACTTTTACATGAATGAATTGTCAACAGAAACACAATGCGCTTTGAATATTAGTGTTTGAAAAACATTTTGCAGATTAGAATAAACTTGATTCGTTTACAGAGGTGCATATAGTATATACAAGTCCAGGAAATCCGTCCGCTAGTAAGCTTGCCACTTACTTACAGCGTTTCGAATAAAATATGGTACCGAATGACCTCGGGTGTGTGATCCTCTCAAAACAATAACTATTGTTTCAGGAAATAAAGAAGGCCAGAGTGAAAGCGGACAACGGTGCATGGGCTGCGGTCTTCAGGAAACGTTTGTCAACTGCGCCGACATCAGCATCGGGGGCACGATTGACCGCATTCCTGTCAATAACGATACTATCGCACCAGAAGAAGCATTGGTTGTACCTAAAATCCCGGAGGTAACAACATGTATTAAAGATTCTCAAGCAGATGTTATTACTGACGTTACTCAGGTGATCATCCGACATCTGCCACAACTACAGACGGGCACATCCCAGCAAAGGACTCCACACAGTTTCAGGTAGCCCTGTACCAGATATTGATCGTTCGGGTATTAGCGCTGTAAATGTACCGAACACCAACGATTCTTAGATAGACAACATCACCCTTGCAAACTGGATTCGACCCGAGGTCAATCAAATGTACACATTGAATAATGCAGGCGGAGTAATTTCTCCTTGGGGTACCACCAATCACAACGCACAACGTCAGGGCGCAAAAATAGTAGGCCAGTCAGATTCAGTTGGTCTTAATAGCACCGGAAATCTAGAGTTAGATCTTTTGATAGCATCAGTAAGACAACAGATGATGACGGCAAATGCTGGAAATACCAGCCACGGTGTTAATATGTTCGGTGAACAAATACCACATTCGTCACATAATGTTGCGCAGCTACAGTAAATTTTCCTGGGCCATCCAATATACAAACGGTAGCTGATTCAAGACAGAGCCAACATCAGCAGTAAAATGCGTTGTTATAACACCAATAGCTCATTCAGCAGCTAATCCAGCAACAACAGCTACAACTTCAGCAAAGCCAACTCCAAAGACAACTAATATTTGTTCAACATCAACTTCTTACACAGCAACAACAGCAGCGATCACATCAGCAACAACTTCTACTTCATCAGCGGCGATTGCAACAGAAACAACAGTTGCTGAATGGTGCTGAAATACTTCCGTCTTCACAAATGTCTAGATTTCCAAATGCAGTCCAGACTTACACCATAGCTCAGGCAACAACCCGTTTCGCAGTTAGCCAAACCACAATGAACACTGGTAACCTGGGAAGTCTCGTTGGCTCCACAGACAATACAGCGAAGTCGCAACATGCTTCGCATGTTACTCCTGCACAAGCGAATAATCTCATCCATTCTCACGATTATTTTTGCACGAATGTATGTATTGAGACAGGCCTCCCCATTCCCAAAATCCTTCCCAGTTGGTGCGATGTGATGGTATGTCTGATCCGCGGGATGCAGTTCGACCAGCGACCCAGTTGGACACACGTGATTTCTCGACAAAAGAAATACAACAAAACAAGTTCTGCTGCTTCCCACAAACATTGGCCTAAGATAAGACGTCTCAGCTATGTCCTACTTCAGAAACTAGCAAAGGTCGAGTGAAAACATGCATCGGAACAAGCCGGTGCGAGTGGTATTGGTCAAACGGTTCCACGACGAATAGAAGTTGATAGTATGGAAATTGCCCAACAGCTGTTACGGAGGTACCCGCAGCTTCATGGTCGAGTTTAACCTTTCAAGTCAGGCGCATTTAACAAATTAGTACAATCATATGCATGTTAAATACGCTTCGAACATTGGCCCCAGACACGACGCCTCAGCGATGTCCGGCCTTAGAAACATGTCGACTGCCGACATGCAGAATTTGTTTCTAAATTCGCAGGCTTTTGTACAGAACCAAATGACTGCTAATCAAACATCGGAACCGGTGCGATGGGTCAAAATCAGCAGAAGATCAATCCTCAAAGCCTTCCACGACCAATACAAGTTGATATCATGGAAGATGCCAAACATTTGTTACGGAGGTACCCGTAGCTTCGAGGTCGAGTTTACCTTTCAAGTCAGGCGCATGTACGAAGTAAGTACGATCATATGAATGTTAAATAATCTCAGACAGATTGCGTAGATCTTGAGCATTCTCTATAAATATCTGAACTTTTCATGATCCGCGTTAATTGATGTTGATTTCGTTGTGTCTTCATTTTTATGTCACTGTATTAACTATTTTTTTAATCATTAATTGCTTAAATACTCTTGCGT
The DNA here is from genome assembly GCA_007657795.1 of Dreissena rostriformis. Taxonomy (NCBI): domain Eukaryota; kingdom Metazoa; phylum Mollusca; class Bivalvia; order Myida; family Dreissenidae; genus Dreissena; species Dreissena rostriformis. Next base: position 129,069 of record VMBQ01001258.1, read on the forward strand.
CTATTATAAACCTACATACCATGTATTACATTTAACCTGTGTGTTGTTTTAGTTCTTGTGTGCGTGTGTGAGTGCATATGCGTGCGTTTTCATCCATCTCATTCTTAACGGAGAAGTTTGCAAATGCTTAAGGTAATTGTTTTTGTCGATATAAACGTATATAAGTCGGTCTCCATGTTCGATCGCGCGAAAAAGGAACACATGTTTATGCTGATTGCACTTCGCGCAATGTTATAGATCTTATTACATGTAAAAATTGTTGTAAGCAATACGTCGGACAAACTAATCAGAATGTTTCCCGCAGAACGAATAGCCATAGATTTGATATCAGAAATTGTTCAATAAATCCGGTTTCACATGTTGCTACACATTTTGGATCCACCGACAATGATTGCACTTTATCAGATTTCTCTTTTGTACCTATTGATGTTGTTCAAAACAATCTAGACCGTTTATGCAAAGAAACATATTGGATACATAAATTAAAAACTATGATTCCTAACGATCTAAATAATAAACTGCTTTATGATATATAGTGCATAAACATAATTTACATATACATTTGATGTTTGTCTATTACTTTATTTTTTATAAAGAATATTTTTACTAATAGGCTGTTGTATCATCACTGATCCATCTTTGTATAATGTATTATGTAATATTATTCACTATTTATATTTTTCCGCCAAATGACGTTACGTTATTATATGACGTTGACGTCACTTCCTATGTATTTGTTTAATACTGATGAAGGCTATGGCCGAAACATGTTTAGTACTATTTGAATAAACAAAAGTAACGTGTTTGTGCGATTTATTTAATTTTATTATATGTATATATTAAGTGAAATTCTTAACTGCGATAGTCTCTTATAATTCCAATATGGAATGGCAAAATACATTCAACATTTTGTAAATATCTGCATTGTAATCTCCATGTATGTATATTGATGAGACTTAAATAAAGATATACTACTACTACTACTGTTTCACCAATTTTATCGCCATTATATATCCATGATACTGATAATCCTTTAATTTTTACGATATGTGATATTTTTTTATTATGATTTAGGTTAAGATTTCGTTGTAAATATTGATTTTTTCTCGGCTGTTGCTGACTATTGTATAACATGAAACTTTTTTATTTTAATCATGTTCATATACATCATCATTCACTTCCACAGCGATATCAAGTGGTCACTTAAAAAAGTGGTGCATAGTATAAAACACATATAGGTTTATTGGGCAAAACGTTTTTTCGTATTAAGCAAATAAACTTATCTGTATATGTCTCTTACATGGATTTCTATAACCATCATTTTATTTAAAAAAGGCCGGTCTTTGTTTATAAACAACGCAAGACAATTGCAAAAATGGTCGCAAAACACGAAACACATCAAATAACATCATTAGTATAAACACAATGACGTCATTGTTCTCCGCGTGACCACAGTATCACAGAAATGCTTGAATATAGCAAAGTTGACGCATCGAAGGTTTATTTAGAAAATGCACAGTCATAATACGGGTTTTACCAGATAAAAGATGAAACACCTCACCAAGTTAAAAAATATGGTTTCTAAAAACACTTCATTTGTGTTTTGTCGTTACTTAATTTGGTTAACAATGCTGAGCCATGTCTATCACTTGAATCAATTATCGTTTAGATGACATGTTTTTGGACTACCACAGCTAGCACCAAATGACATCACAGAAAACGTCAGTCACTAATTTGTCAATATAAACAATTTAAAAAAGACTACGCACGACTAAATTGTTTAAACTTTCCCTTCGACGATTATGATTGCGATGCTATTTCTGTTACTAGAGAAGATTAAAACAATTCTCACGATGCAAACATATTGTTTAAAATATAGTGTCGTTATACACAGTGCCTATACCACGTGTTTTTAAGATCTGTGTTGGGAGAATAACGCGCGACCCAAATACCATGTTTTAGGATGTCTTTTTTTAAATATTTCACCATTGTTAATGGGATAATGTGGAGAGCTCGCTCATTCGTGAAAGTGTTCTATAGGTATCATAATTTTGTTAAACAAATAAGTTGTTTTTTTTTCAGTAAAGTGCAATCGCGCGTTTGTAATATGAAGTCCGCACACTGATCCGACATTTTTCTAACCGTTCAAACGCGCGATTGCACTTTTCCGAAGAAATACTTTTTTGTTTTAAAAACATCATGATACCTATAGAAAACGTTCACGAATGAGAGGGCTCTCCACTTTATCCCATTACAAATGGTGAAATATTTAAAACGACATCCTCAAAAATGTTAAATGGGTCGCGCTTTATTCTCCCAACACAGATCTTTAAAAGTTACGTGGTATAGGCACCGTGGTTATATTGGTGTCTATATTTTCCATCGAAATCTGTCTTATAAAAATAATACTTGCAATTTGAAACTCAAGGACCATTATCCGACCGACCGACCGACCGACCGACCGACCGACCGACCGACCGACCGACCGACAGACAGACAGACGGACGGACGGACGGACGGACGGACGGACGGACGGACGGACGGACGGACGGACGGACGGACGGACGGACGGACAACGTACGGACGTACAGACAGACAGACAGACAGACAGACAGACAGACAGACAGACAGACCGACCGACAGACAGACAGACAGACAGACAGACAGACAGACAGACAGACAGACAGACAGACAGACAGACAGACCGACCGACCGACCGACGGACGGACGGACAGACAGACAGACAGACAGACAATATTTCAGCGACTTACCAGTTATCTGTTGTACATTACATTGTCCAAAGGCTGGTTTATAAATTAGACAAACTTAGCACTGGTCTTCAAGACCAGTCAACCAGGTTTCAGTAAACGCAATTATGTCAAACTCTTAAAGACCAGTGCTAAGTATGTCTAATTTATGCACCAGGCTTTGGACATTGTAATGTACAAAAGATTACTTTTAAATCGCTGAAATATTACAGGTGGGGAAGAACTGTATCAGTTTATGAAACGATGGTTCGGAAAATGAAGGTCCTGGGATTGGATATCACCTGACTGCAACAAGATACAAGCTAATCAAAGGAGTGTTCCAAAAACCTTGAAGCAATACAGGAGCTTTTTTAGAAATTGAATATTATCGCATATGTGCGTTCTTAAAAGAAAATGCGTTCGCGGATGTTCCACAGTATTTGGTACATTCATCGAATTATACACGCTTGTGCGCAAAGAAATCAAGCTACATACATCTAGCCATATTTTGACGATATCTTATAAGTGAAGCAGTGGCGAACATCTTACTGGCGTTATGTATATACTCATGATAGCGTTACCAAACATGTGTTTACTATTAAACATTATGAATCGTTCCAATAGGACGAGACGAGACTGACACGCTGACATGATCCGTTTTTTATTCGTTTTATGCAACAACGCGCCAAGACATTTTTTTACTGTTTGATAACAATGGTTGCAACAGAACTGGCAAAGGGGAAATGATAGATCGCAGAGGAGAAATGAAAATAGAACAGGGAAAGGCATAGGGTTAAGCAAAATGTAATGTTTGAAGAAATCATATTTGCAGCTAAAAGTAGTGCTGAGATTATTTTAGTTTAAACACTTTCATTTAGGTTAACCAAACTTATCATATAATCAAATATCATGTTCAAAAACATCAAACAAATCAACGTTAATAATATTGTATATTGGGGAATTATCACCACAAATATATGATCCACACAAATAAATATCTTCCGAAGTATTTAAAAAGGAATGATCTAGTATCAACCGAATTATAGTGTCGTAATGGCTTTTTATTATATGTATTCCATTCTTCCATTATCACACATAGTTGGTTTATCGTTTTCAATATTTTCAATTTTCTCCAACGAGTGGAACGCGTAACATTTAAACAAGTTGAGCCATAAAGGGCATCACAATAATTTATTTTTATTACTTGCCCTACCGCTCTTTACTTACTTTAATTCCGACTGCCTATCTTCTGTGTCCATGTAAATAAGTTAATTGAGCTAATGAACATTATGTTAACATCAATATAATGAGTTTAACTTCGACGTGATATTTAAATCGGGCAATATTATCTCTAAGTATAATCCATTAAAATAATGTTAATTTAAAACTACAAATATATTTAAATGTTTGCGCAGTTCTTAGCTGAAATGGTATTTATATCGCAAAAGATATCCTTATTGGTCTCATGCACGTTATTATAATATTTATTGATTATTACTTCACATGAAATGTGCACATTGAATTTTAATCCGTATTAAAAGGGCTTGTTCACAGATATTTAAACAAAATTAAGTAACTTGCTTTACATTGATAAATTTAGACATCTACCTAAATTGCTCCTGTATAATACTGATTATTTGGAAAATGGTCATTTCGACAAATTGTGATTAAGTCCGTTTACGATCATACAAAACTCGACAAACAAGGATCGTAAACTTATTATGGTTTTCAATTGCTTGGGCACGATAATGTGTTATTTGTTCATAATATATTTGATGTTAATAAAGCACAATTGATCGGAAATGTAAACTGCTCTTCGATTACTGTACACATAATACTAATTACTGAATTGTTTTGTATTTACTTATACAAAATGTGTTTATGTAATTTATTGTGATTTTTAATTATGTATACGCATTACAATGTGATTTAAAGGTTCGATAACCACCCAGTGTGAATTCTCGGGAAATTCAAAAGATTCAAAACAAAAAGTTCAAGTTATCCACGGAAACGGACTCGAAACAAATATGTTTAACCAATTATATACATTTTTTGTCAGTTTGAATGTTAATTAATATAGTGATTATATTTTCCAACCAAAACTTCAATATGGACAAATTTCAACTCGCGCTTATTTGCTCACTTCACGAGAGAAATTAGTTCACAGTATAACCACGAAAGCAACCAAATACCCTATAAATGTTTGTTAATAATAAATATAATTATATCATTATATTATTACATAACACAACCACTTTGTAAAATTTTCGCAAAACTATATAATATAACGTGTATTGTCATACACGTCTTTGGACTTATAATTGCAATCTTTACTGTTTATATTTGTTTTATTCGTTCAGCATCGCCCCGCTTCCGAGTCTCTCGTGTACACAATATAAAGAAGTGAAACAAAAGAAGCTGCAGCCTCATTAACCTCACAGCAACTCAAATTAAACCGTAATAAAAGGGACTTAAAACGCATTCAATTTTATTACTATTTAATTACTCAATGGTAGGAAGGAGACCAGAGCAACAGAGTTACAACTTTTTGAAGCACGATGAAATGAAATTAATTGAACACGCATCAACTACATCCCTTCTTTTTACAAAAAAAAAAGATTAAAGAACATGGCATCATATAGTTAATATTTCAGATCATCATCGCGCACCTACAAGAAGAAGCAGCAATATTTTGTGTTAAAGATCCAAATTACCTACTTGATTGTTTATGTGACAGTGATATACTAAAATGCAAATGAAAATGATTGTTATACCTTAAAAGAATAACCGTATTGACTGAGGCGATAATTTATCGAAATAAAAATTATACCAGCAATGATCAAACCAGGGGGCTGCGTGATCTATACACTCGTATATTATTCAAAATAAATAAAACGAAGCTTAAAATTAAATCGATCAAGAAACTACCATCAGAGAAAAAGATATTAATAAAGTTGAACGATATAAACTCGAGTACATGTACCGAATATTTTTGTTATCAGAATCATCACAAATGACCGAGTTGGTTCATAATAGGCACAAAGGTCAGTGGATCGATCCCAGGTGCGGCTATATTTTTTTACTTCTGTTTTTCTTTTTCTTTTTTCATTCTTGTTTTTTACTGAAGCTCTTAATTCCTGTTGTTTACATTAATCAATTTAAAGCATTTAATCACTAACTTTTAAACATGCCGAAATATGTCAACAAATCCATATTATTGATGATTAAGGTCGAGTTTGATACTGTATGGGCTTATGTTTGTGATTAAATATTGTATTATTGTTGTGTGTGTGGTTTTTTTTGTGTGTTTTTTTTTGGGGGGGGGGGGTAAACTGTTATGATCACAGTTAAGATTGTCAAAAAATCTAATGTTTATGCATATCTCTAACAATCTGTGTCCCGGTACTTGGGTTTTGCCTAATTGCTGTATTTTATAAAATTTGACATTGACGGAACGGATTGTTAAACACAAAAATCTCTGTTAAAAGTGCGGTGACCATCTTTTTTATTTTTGTTTTAAGATAACAATACGAAGATGAACATATTTGAGCAGTTTCGCAGAAAGTAATAGATAGAACTTTTTAATTCCGTTTCTGTGGTTAACATAGTAAATAATTGACGTTTTTTTGGGTGACATAAAAAAGAAAAAAAGAAATTTCTTTAAAGTTAACTTGTGTCATCCATTTGTTTGGTAGTTTGTGTTTTATTTAAATGGTATATGATGTAACTATCTCATATACTATCTACATGTTGCCAATTTCCTAGGTTATTAATCATTTTTATGCAATTAGAGGTTTTTCAGGTTAATGAAAAAGTACATGTTATACAATTGTGAATACAATCAAAACAAGGCCGGTGACCTTATGTTTTTATTTCATTTTTCAGATAGTATTTGTATGTAGTACTTGAGTATTATATTTTGAACAAAATCTATAAGACGGAAAAAAAATCAGCAAACTGCAGCAACACCCCTTAAGAGACGAAATATAAAGTGAATCGAAAACTAACAAGCATGTGTTTTTAAGTACATCAGTATCATAACCCTTTGATAAAAAGGAGTTATTAAATTTAAAAGAGAAATACTAGCATTTGCTTTAAGATATTTTCATTTGCGAACACGCTTCAAAACATCTCCATAAAATGATGGTTGTAAAATTCCATTAGTTAAATGCCATTTTAAAGAAACATTATATTTTGAAAATAAATCACTGTATTTAGAGTGAAATTTAGCGCATTTACGCAGAAGGTTGTGATACAAAAACCTTTGGTTTTAGCAATTTCTTCGTTAATATACGATAACGATCATTAAAACCTTTAACACATGAACATGCTCTGGCGTATCGTACCAACTGCGAAATGTAAAAACCATAGGAAGGACCTTTTGGGATGTTACCATCTAGGAAAGGAAAATTCACAATTTCAAAGTTATAGTCGTGCCGTTTGTCGTATAAACTTATTTTAATTATTATTAATAGTTAGATGCACGTCTAAATATGCATCAACTGTATTTGATTGACACGATTTATGTAAGACTAGTTATTTTGGGTAGATATTGTGAATATATTGTTAAAAGTATGGATTATTTAAGTTCAGTGTGTCATCAATATATCTACTTGTTAGGTTAAAACGTTGAATCAAATCAAGTTGTTTAGTTTTCGATCATTCTACCATAAAATCCCATTTATAACAATATAAAAATAGATAAGCAATAAGCGGCGCACAATAAGTACCCATTGGAACACCGATAAATTGTTTAAATATTTTACCATTAAATTCAACAAACAAGTTATCCAGAAGAAACGTAAGTGCTTCACAAAAGTCAAGACAAGTCCAGATTATGTATTTATCCAATATCTGATTAGAAAAAAAATATATATTTCAGAGTTTAAAGCAAGATAAGAACACTTTTCTCTTGCAAATGTTTTTTTTTTTCAATCAGTGAAACGAGTTTGGATTTTATTTAAATGTGAACAAGCGTTGTATATAGTGTAGAAAAATCATAAGTGCTTACTTGTGACACCTTATATTTTCTCATTTAAATTTTATCAATAACTTCTAAGGAGTTTTTTATTGACCAAATTCAGTCTATATTACTCTTTTGCAAAAACTGTATTACAATATTTGGCTATATGATATCTTAAAGCACTCAAGGCGGATGTTAGGTACACTGATAATAGCTTGATGGTACAAGTCACTGAATAAGCGATAAAACGACTGTAATATGGCGTTTTATGTAATTTAGGTATCCAGTAAAGTGATGGCAATTTCTTGTTAGCAATTTTTACGTTAATATTTAGATTTATACACTCGCTCGCTTGTAGCCTCTTCTTATCAGACATTAGATTACACAAAGTATATTCGGCGTCCGCTTCAAACAATATTCAATCATCTAATTTCTCACAATAAATTGTCAAATTCAAACTATTTTGAAAAACATAATCTTGCCATATTCATTTAATATAAATTATTTATGCTTATGAAACACATTTCAAAATATGTTTGCACTGTAATACACCATCTGTATATAACAAAATACAGATGCACACACATTAATTTATGGGATCTGATAAATTCAAAAAGAATTCAGTCGGAAAAAGATTCGTTTTCATACATACAAAGTCTGTTAATTCATGATTGATTATGATTGATGTCAGTTTATGTGTTAAACCGCATCTTAAAATGTCATGCAATACTTCATGCTGATAAAAAGTTATTTGACTTGCATTATTTGGCAAGGCACCCTATTTGTCTCTAAACTGGCTTTGTATTAAACCTTTTTATATTTTATCAACGATGACGGTACAATATCAAAAACAAACGAATTCAAATGGCCGAAACGATCACAAAAACCATACGCAAACAATTACGCCTTGCGTATAAAAATAGGACGTCACTATTTTCCGCGTGACACAATTATCCCGGACTAGACATTCTGTAATTAAATAAAATCTACGCACCGAAGGTTTATTTAAACAATGCACGCGTTATGATTGGATAAGACATAAAACGGATTTTACCACATACAATAAGAATTAAGTTCGTATGATGATAGTTAACGCGCCCTATGGTTAAATATTGATTTACTTTAACGACCCCAGTGTACTACGATACTACTTTTTCCCTGGCAAGTATCCCTTGATGTCCGGAAGATTCCAAACGCGACATAAAGTCGCAATATCGATAATCCCCGTCAATTCCCCGTACGTGGGCCTCAGACATGACTATTCCTAAAATGGTGACTATTTTGACCCTAACTATTATAGGGGATTACATTATTGCATGACGGGATGCATATATTTTCCCACGAATATAGCCACAACTGCAAAAAACTTACAGTTAAAAAGACAATTGGTGTTTCGAAATATACACAACAGGACCATCATCATAATGGCCAGGTAGGGTTCATCCGGTTTATCCGGACCCCCCCCCCCCCNCACTGCAGATGGCTACAGCAAAAGTGAAAATCTGTACTAAATATTTAAAAGCTGGGAAATGCCGCTTATATTCAAAATTTATCCAACTTTCGTGAGTCTATTAAGTTAATAAGGAATGATAGCTGGGACACATTAAGAGTCTTCATATGAAACCCCAAGCGCGAAAAGACTTCATACAATTAGAAATGTACACATACACACAATTAGACAAATACTGACAATGCGTGGTCGTTGCATCAATTTGCCATTTTGCGGCCTACAACAGTATTACTTTTTATATGCAGTGTACCACATCTGCCGTAAACTTCAAGAAATACTTTGCGGAAGTATTTAATATGCATGTATATGACAACAGGCAGATGTTGAAGCCTTTTGTCTAGTACAGTGTGCAACGAATATATGCTTTGATAATCGGACGCAATCAGGCGTGACCACAACTGTTTTCTTCTAACGAAAAAAGCCGTTGATTACCATGCGTTAAAGCATACGAGGACTAACAACGAATCTTTAGCCATTTGTCGCGTGTTTGATGATTTGGGAATTAAAATAACGGAATAGACAACGCCATGATTTCAAAGTCAGCATCACTAGACACTGCTTTGTTTATACTTGTGATAATCCCCCTCTTGGTCAAGGCCCAAGGTCAAGGTGGAATGTTTGAGCCCCCGATGCAAGGCTTTGCATGGACATATGGGTTCGATGCACCCGTTTAATAATTATGAATGGAACGCCCTATATTGCGGTGGATTTAATGAAGGCAGTATTGCGGTGTTAGTTAACTATTATTTTATTGTATACATGTGATTGTATTGTTTTTGTATTAAGTTGTTTACAGTTGCAATAACTTATAATAATGGCATATTTTGTCAATGAAGGCTTAATGTTGGTGGTATTGCATTAAATAATAATCATTATTTTTATTTGTAAAGGGTCTTGTGCATATTTAATTGTTAAGCATTGCAATAGCTATTGACCATTTGATATTTGTCCGTTAAGGCTTGGGAACTGGCACTTATTTTACTAGTTATTAAAAAGTTCTTTCATTTACTAATATTTCAAAATACTAGTATTTACAATAAATACATATTTAAAATAAAGAGCATATGGGCATGTATTTCTGTATCATGTGATCATCGGGTATAATCAGTGGAATGACGTCGAAATTTATTGAACATTATGATGAGTTCAATTCGAACCCACACATACTTAACACACGATACAATAGAGGATACGTTTTGGTCTTGAAAGAAAGATCTTCTTTAATAACTGAATCGCCTTTCGCTGTTACACTGTCATGACACGCAGCTGTCCCATGATGTTTTTGTTTTTTGTAATTTATTAGCAATTAACCTACAATATGTTTTAATCGCAAAAAACGCATGCGCGTGGTGGTATTGTATCAATTTAGCATGATGATTAGATATAAGTAGTGTCATCATCATGAATAGGAAGTAGACGATCCGATTGTGTTCGTCATAATGTGTGTTTATAACATCATCACGTACGCAAGGTATTATCACGGTATGTATGTATCCATAAATATACCAAAATAGACGACAAATGTTCATATATATATAAATTCATTAAAACTGTGCATACGCATATGTATGCGTATGTGATGTTTTGTATGCATCTTTTGTTTCCTTAAGATGTAACGTGTTCCAAAGAACGTGCTTGAAACCAACAAAATACCGTATTTGTGAGGGATACTGTTTCATTGTTTTGATATATGTACTGAAGATGAAATTGACGCAATAAATTAAAAGAGAACGCATTAAAATGCAATTAGTAATGAATCACGGCATTTAACGTTTGCGATTATTTGATCAATGAGTAAGATCAAAGGTTAACTGTAGCCATCGATCTATCTCATTATTTGTATAAACATCAGATTGAGCTCGTCGCAAATAACGTCCAAAGTAACGTTTCAAAATATAGGTAAATAGACTAGCTCAGTTGATCGAGCGCTAGGATATACATATAAGGATCGCTGGTTCGATCCCCGGCCCGGCCTCTTAATGTGTGAGAGTATTGTTCAAGTAAACATGTCGACGGCCTTCTCTCCACTTACCTCTGTTTCAAATAGGTCAGTTGTAATTTACTGGAATAAAAATGTACACATTCTACTGGTAAACCGGTTAACTCTGGAAAAGTGAGTAGGTTAATAGACTGCCGGGGTTAGGACTGAAACAGAATTGAAAATTGCAATGAATCCAACTAAACAAATAAAAGTAATGTAATACAATAAATGAGAGGAAAATAACAAGTAGTCCGCTTAAACAAAGCGTTATATTGCCCAATACATTAACCAGTCGACATAAATATTCTGCCGTTTGTCAAAAAGTATAAAAATGTAATGGAATATGTAAACATGTCGTAGTTTAGGTACACGTGCTAAATTATATATATATATATACTTGGTAACTAAAATTCTGTATTGATGCGAATTGAATAGTCCATTGTAAATTCGACCCAAGGTACCGCAAACGACGAACGACAAGTAACAGTCTGAAGAATCAATTAGTTTTTAACATATCCATTACCTCCACTAAACTTTACAAGAATAAATATCAACACAACACTTAACATTACAAATGGTCCATATGAACACAAACTTTAACATGAATGAATTGTCAACAGCAACACGATGCGCTTTGAATAGCAGTGTTTCATAAACATTTTGTGTATAAGAATAAACTTGATTAATTTACACAGATGCATGGGGTATATACTAGTCCAGGAAATCAGTCCGCTAGTTAGTTTGCCACTTACTAACAGCATTTCGAATCAAATATGGTATCGAATGACATCGGGTGTGAGATCCTATAACAAATAACTATTTGTTGCAGGAAAGTCAGAGTTCACGCGGAAAGCAGTGTATGGGCTGAGGTCTCCAGGAAACGTTTGTCAACTGCGCCGACATCAGCATCGGGGGCACGATTGAAAGCATTCCTGTCAGCAACGATACCATCCCACCAGAACAAGTATTAGTTGAAAATAACATCCCCGAGATAACAAAATGGATTGAAGACGCTCAAGCAGATGGTGTTACTGACGTTATTCAGGTGATCATCCGACATCTTCCACAACCACAGACGGGCTCATTTCATAAAAGGACTCCTTTCCATACAGTTTCAGGTAGCCCTGTACCAGGTCTTCCGGATATAAGCGCTGTAAATGTACCGAACACGACCGATTTTGACATAGACAACATCACCCGAGCAAACTGGATTCGATCAGGTTTGGGACCCGAGGTCAATACAATGAACACATTGAATAATGCAGGTAAGTCATGTTCGGTTGGTATTACTAGCACCGGATATCTAGAGTTAGATATTTTGAAAGCATCAGTAAGACAAAACATGATGACTGCAAATGCTGGAAATACTAGCCAAGGTGTGAATATGTTGGGTGAAAAAATTACACATTCGTCAAATAATGTTGACGGCTCAGCAACATTAAATCTTCCTGGACGATCCAATATATATATCGTAGCTGATTCGAGACAGAGCCAACAGCAACATGCGTTGTTACAACGGCAACAGCTCATTCAGCAGCAAATCCAGCAACAACAGTTACAACTTCAGCAAAACGAACTCCAAAGTCAACAACCTGTTCAAACTCAACCTCTTAACCAGTAGCAACAGCAGCAATAACAGCAGCAACAAAGACAACTTTAGCAGCGGCAATTGCAACAGCTAGTTCAGCAACAGCAACAACAGTTGATGCATGGGGCTGGAATATTTCCGCCTTCACACTTATCTGGATTTCCAAATATAGTCCAGACTAACACCATAGGTCAGTCAACACCCCAATTCGCGGTAAGCCAAAACACAATGCACACTGGTGACCTGTGTAGTCTGGTTGGCTTCATAGACAATACAACGAAGTCGCTACAAGCTTTGCATGTTAACCCTGCACAAACGAATAATCCCATCCATCTTTAAGACTTTGTTGCAAGAATGTATGCATTAAGACAGGACTTTCCAAATCTGTCCCAGTGGGTGCGAGGTGATGACATGTCTGATCCGCGGGATGCAGTTCGACCAACGACCCAGTTGGACACACGTGATTTCTCGACACTAGAAATGCAACAAGTTCCGCAGCTCCCCTCCAACATCGGCCCAAGAAAAAACGTCTCAGCGATGTCCGATTCCAGAAACCAGCAAATGGCGACTGCAAACATGCTTAATTGAATACCGAATTCGCAGGCTTTTGCACAGAGCCGAATGACGGCTAATAATTAATCGGTAACAGCCGGTGCGATAAGTCAAAGTCTTAGTGGACAGGTTCATCAGCAGATAAATCCACAAAGCCTTCCACTACGAATACAAATTGATAGTATGGAAGTTGCCAAAGGTTTGCTCTGGAAGTACCCGTTGCTTCATGGCCGAGTTTACCTTTTAAGTCAGGCGCATTTTAGCAATTAGAACGATTATATGAATGTTAAATACGCTTCGAACAAGACAAGACGTCACAGCGATGTCCGGCCTCAGAAACATGTCCACTGCCAACATGCAGAATTTGTTTCTGAATTCGCATGCTTTTGTAAAGAACCAAATGACTGCTAATCATACATCGGAACCAGCCGGTTCGATGGTCAAAATCAACAGATCAATCATCAAAGCCTTCCACTACGAATACAAGTTGATAGCATGGAAATTGCCCAACAGTTGGTACGGAGGTACCCGCAGTTTCGTGGTCGAGTTAACCTTTCAAGTCAGGCGCATGTAGGAAATAAGTACGATAATAAGAATGTCAAATACGCTCAGAGGCTGATTGCGTATATCTTGAGCATTCTCTACAAATATCAGAACTTTTCATGATCCGCATGACTTTTGCATTATTATTTCGGTTACCGATTTACACAGAATACAAAACAAACATTCGTCTCGTTTTCAAACTATGGACAAGGTTCATATTCAAACCTATGTTGGAAATAAAAGTATTTTACAGCTTCGCTTATTAGTTTTAAAATATCACCATTTACACTGGCAATAAAGACACAGCGTAGTACTGTTTGTGCTAGTGAACGTAGATTATCAATATTGATGGAATGAATCTCATTTACAATTCCTTCTCCATATCGTTGTTGGAAGTGTGTTATTTCCGCGAATTTTTCTTCGCCATGCATTTTATTGGAATACTTAGGTTAATTGTTGTTGATTTCGTTGTGTCTTCATTTTTGTGTCGTTGTATTTACTTATTTTTTTAATCATTGCTTAAATAATCTTGCGTCTATTAAAAACCTACATACCATTCATTACCTTTAACCTGTGTGTTGATTTTGTTGTTGTGTGCGTGTGTGAGAGCATATGCGTGCGTTTTCATCCATTTCATTCTTAACGGAGGAGCTTGTAAATGCTTAAGGTAATTGTTCTTGTCGAAATACCATTTTGATATAAACGCATATAAATCGCTCTGTCAAATAAACAGTGTCACTGAGTCATTTAATGCCATAACGTTGATAGCGGTAACGCATGCACCTTTTCAAAACATAATTTTAATTTTTATTGCTTTATATCGCCAAGGCTTTATATGCGCCTTGCTTTATTACGGTAATACAACTTCTTGACTATGACATCCTGATGTTGGATCGTTGACATGAGGCCACAACATGGATCGGTTGTTCAACAGAATGTGCACCACCTTTCCCCTTAAAGAACTAGAGCAATACACATAAAAATATAAAAGATTAAATAAAAAAACACGCATAATTAATAATATCATATTTTTGTCAATCTTAATTTGAAATTAAAAGTCTATGCTGACAATTTTAACGACATCTTAATACAATATGGTCCAATTCGTCTTCAAACTATGATTTTGACAAACTATCAATTGCGAGTGCCAATGTTTGTGTGTATTTTCACTCGTGAATGAAGAACTAAGAGCAGAGCAAAGTTCAGCAACCAGTTTTGTAATGATGTCACCTTTAACAACTGGACACCTTTCGTAAACCATCTTAGCTAACCATACACAGCAAGAATCTTCAGCCTATTCAATAAAGTCGCAGCAGAACTTTCGGGTCATTCATTTTGTGTGTCATTTGTGTACGCTATAGGATTTGTTGTCTTCTTGTATCTGTATGACCCTATTATTCTTGAACCGCATATTGATACACCCGCAAATTATGTTTCACGTCAATCAACACTAACA
Source organism: Dreissena rostriformis (assembly GCA_007657795.1). Lineage (NCBI taxonomy): Eukaryota > Metazoa > Mollusca > Bivalvia > Myida > Dreissenidae > Dreissena > Dreissena rostriformis. Next base: position 144,409 of record VMBQ01001258.1, read on the forward strand.
TTGTCTAAAAAGTAGCTTTTCTTATCAGAATAACTTTTTTATATGAAAACAAAACACAAATATGTCATATGTTAAATAACTGTCCTTTCACGCAATCAATACGCTTGTCCATTAACGTCATTTGACTTCTTCCATGGGGTTTGCGTATGACTACGCACCTTAACATAAATCAACCTTAAAATAAATAGCTCCAAGTATGGCTTTCAATATTTAGTATCTGTAATTTGACAGTTAAAAACTTATTGGATTATAAATCAAGGAAGTAAACTCTTTTGTTTGTGACATTCGCTGTCGACGAGTTGATGTCCGTTTCAAAATTTTCTGGCGTCACTTGACTTTGCTCTTGAATCTGCTCAAAATGGTTGTTTTGGGGGAAATAAACCATCATGGTCGTTTTAATAACACTTGTGATAATTGAATGTCACTGTTGCACATGTGTAGGGATCATTGTTTTAACGTGTTTCGCTTTTCGAAATGATTACAATAATTCGAATTTATTTTATTTTTCGTACAAAACTAACTTAAGTTCAACGTTGCAAAGTGTTAAATTGAAAATGCGATTGTTACAGTAGAACTTAACATTTTCACCGCGTTTGTTTTGTTATTTTGTTTGTCTGCTTTTTGGTTGTTTTCTGTTTGTTAAGTTCCAATAACAAAAATATGTATAGTGTTTAACCTTTCACTATAAAGGGACTTAAAGTTGGTCAAAACGTCAATTTAAAAAAAAAAATGTCACAGATTCATTAACACAATTCATGTCACTGCGTATTTGTTGTTTTTTTTTAAGATCCATCGATCTGTTGATGGACAATCATCAATCGTAACATAATCGAGCATTTAAACGACGTTTATCTTTGACTTATTATTATCATATAGATTAACATTCGGTTCAAATCTCTAACGCATTACAGGTTTAGTGCGAGTTAGATTTGCTAACAAAGGGTCCCTGTTCCAAATACCAGGGTAGGCAAAAAAGTATTGAACTTTTTTTTTGCTTTCTTCTATTATTGCAGCTTTTTTTTACTTCTTAAACTAATTGTTTTTCGTCAGCGTTCTTTTGTTATTTTGTGTGTGTGTTTTTAGATTTTTATTTATTGCTTAACATGCTCTTTTCATTTTTATTAAACCATTTGTTAATGTATTTCCACAATTACACTAAGAGGACATAAGTCTATATTAAAGGATATCCAGACGTTAACGTCATCTATATGTAAATGAAATAATTGTATATTAAATATACAACAGTAAAGTTGTTATTAAAAATCGAAAGTAATAAAACAATTTAAGTGTTAACGATCGGTTGTTTTTACCAGATTTTAACAGACTTGGCCGTCTCCGCATTTTCATAACACGAATTGTCAAATATGCATTAACAGTTTGTAAAATATTCCCCAAAACTATATTATTATAACGTGTAGGAAAATGCACATCGTTGGAGTTATAATTGCAGTGTTTACCATTTATGTTATTTTATTTTTACAATCGCCTCGCTTCCGCGTCTCTTGTATACATATGAAGCTTGTAGCCTTTTCGTAAGATTGCACATAATATATTCGGCGTCCGTTTAAGATGAATTCAATGTGCTTTAGACTTCAAACAATATTCGATCATCTAACTATTTTGTTGAACATAATCTTGCCACATTCATTTCATATTATTAGGTATGCCTTTGCAACACAATTTCCAAATCTGTTTGCACTAAAATACATCATATTTTGTTACAAAATACGTATTCACGTACATTTATTCATGGGATATGAGATTAATTTCCAAAAGAACTCAATCGGTAAACCTGTTTCATTTCAACTCATGCACATTCTGGTAATTCGTGCTGGATTCGGATTGATGTCAATTAATGTGTTAAAATGTCACTTTGAAGGGCGTGTAGGATAATTTATCTTGATAACAATGTATTTGGCTTGCGTAATTTGAGATTCCTCTCTGCACAATCGTATCACCAAGTGTATCTGCATGTTCTATCCGTGATACTGATATGCCTTTAATCATGACGATATGTTATAATTTTAAATTATGTCTAAGATGAATTGTGTCCCAGCTATAGATGACTATGGTATAAGAATACAATTATAAATTTAGATCATGTTCATATACATTAACATTTTTTCCACCGAGATTTCAAGTGGTCACTTAAAAACATTGGTTCATGGTGTTTAATACAGATAAGTTTATATAGCGACATGTATGCTCGTTCTGAGCAAATAAACTTATCTGATTATGTGTCTAATCTAGTTTCTATTTACGCACTGAAAATGCACACGTAATGATTGGATTAGACATAATACGGATTTCATAAGAAAGAATTACGTTCATAGTAATCGCGGCCTGAAGTTTAATTTTGATTTACTTTTACGACCTCACTGTACACTGATTGACACTGTTGCACTGTCAAAAATCCTTTGATGTCCCAAACATTCGAAAGTATATGATAAAACGTCTCACCGAGTTAGATCAATATTTGGTTAACTAAGCAGAGCCAGATCTATCACTTGAAGCAATAAGTGTTTGATTACATGTTTTGGACTACCGCAATCGGCACTAAATGACATTTAGTAACCGATATCACAGAGAACGTCAGCCACTAATTTGTCAACATAAACAATTTAGAAAACAACTACGCACGACTAGATTGTTTGAACTTTGCCTACGATGATAATGATTACGATGCTGTTTCTGTTAATAGAGATGATTAAAACAATTCTCACGATGCAAACATATTGTTTAAAATATTGGGTCGTCATAGTGATGTCTATATTTTCAATCTAAATCCGTTTGATAAAAATTATACTTGAAATTTGAAACTCAAGGACCATTATCAGACAGACAGACAGACAGACAGACCGACAGACAAACAGACATTGAGACAGACAGACAGACAGTAAGACAGATACACAGACACACAGACATACAGACAAACCGAATGACAGACAGTCAGTTTATTTCGACTTGTACAATGTATATCGTCTACAACACATAATGGAAATAGTACAGTTTGTCAATTGTGATAGAAAGAAAGTTTTATACATATTTAAAAATCATTTACTTAGCGAATAAAGTGGCGCGATTACTAATATTAAATATAACAAAAAACAATAGACAAAAGAGGATGAACAATTAATGCATTCTTGCATTTAGAATAGATTTTCGTACTTTGAGTGATTCTCTCACATAAAGACATACTTTTATTTGTTCTGTTTGTATTATTCGTTTGCAGTAAACTTAAATATTTATACATAGATGGTCTTTTATAATAACATGTTTTAGCGTTTTTTTTTCTAATGTTACCAAACGCCGGGCAAATACAAATAAAGTGCAATTCATCTTCAATATCGGTTTAATCGCAGCAAATGCAACATCGTTTGTTTCTAGAAATTCTCTTGCATAACGACCGGTTTGAATATGTTATAGGTTTATACATGGGATATCTTCCCAGCTCACCATAGACACATGCATGCCATGTGTTAAGTTTAACCTTTAATAATCGTTTACACAATTTCAAATGGATTATTTCTAATTCCTTAGATTTGGTATAGCCCAAAACTTCCGAAACATAGTTTAAAATGGAACCAACAAAAGTGTCAACTAGTTGACAAAGTATTTTTGCTTTAAATCATATTCATGATATTTAGATACTAAAATAATCATTGCTTTTAATGCTTAACCATTTGGAGTTCCTGATTCCATGTGAAACTCCCGGTATAATTGAAAAACAACTCCAATATAGTTAAAATTATTCACAACTTGAATGACATGGCCATTGTAGGTCCACTTTTCATTCGGCAATAATCCGCCTCTTTTCCAAAATACCATGATTTTTGTTGTCTATGTATTAACTTGTAATGGCCATACATTGCAATTATAATGTTGATCATCTAAATGATTGTGAAATTCATCTGGTGATTTACCTACAATAGCCATTTCATCAGCAAATTACAGTAAAATCAATACAATGTCGTCGATATGCAATCCGGATTGTACATTATTTTGTAAAAACAACTCAAGATCTTCCACAAATAATAAGGATTACATAATCTCCCACTGCCGGAGCCCCACTGCGTAAGAAAAATAGTCAGAAAATGAAAACAATGACTTAACACAATATATAACTTTTTGACACATGTCCCGAACAATCCTAAGAATTTTACCCTGTATGTCACATTTATACATTTTGAATCATAATGCATTTCTATATTTAATATCAAAACATTTCATAATATCCATAAAAGTTATATATAATATCTCATTTTCAAATTAATAATTGTTAACAAGAGAAAGGGGAATAAAAATTGCATCGGTCGTCGAAATCCAAATTGGGGTCCGAAATAGTGTTATTTCACAACAGATATGTTCAATGTGATTGTTTAGAACGGTTGATAAACAACTCAATAAAATAATCCCTCTATAAGTATTGACATCTTCTTTTGAACCTTTCTTATGCAGAGGGACAATTATTTCCTCGGTCCATTTTCGGAATAATATCCTGAGTTCAAGACGCAATTAAATAAGTCACATATATGCAATGATAATATATCAATACTTTCAATTAAATACTCGTTCAAAAAATAATCACTAGCGCAAGATTTGTTCCGCTTCATTGACTTAACATCATTAATGATTAGTTCAAGTTTAATTGGTTCATCGCGCTCAGGGTAAACATTATTAGGGTTATCAAAATCATAATAACTATTAACATATTCAGCATCATAATGCTTATCAGTCTAAATGTCTGTGCTATAAATTTCAAAATATTTTTTGAACTCGTGGAGAGTTATTTTGAAAGAGTTTTTGCAGATTCACATTTTAAATATTTCCAAAATTCAATGGGCTTTTATTTGCAAAATCGGACGTACGTTTATTATATTCGGCGTGCTTTTTCTTTCTTACAATACTTAAATAATTAGTTTTTGCAACACACAAAATAGACCTGTTTGTATCGCCTCTGTCGACATAAAACAATCTAAGCGCTTCCAAATACATATTACGGGCAACAGATCATGGTCAAATCAATCCTTATCCCTTTTAGTGTAACCTTCAAAATAAATATCGTGTGAATACAAACAATCTTTGGCAAACAGTTGATCTGCAACATCGCGGATCGTGTTATAAAACATGTCAGTCAAAATGTTAATTGAGTCCCGATCAATCGCTTTCATATACGCTGAATCTGCACTTGGTGGCCTATAAAATACTCAAAAAGAATTGATTTATTTTTGTTAAGAATAACTTCAATCGATATACATTCAATATGATTAAATTCAAGATCGAATCTTCTTTTAAAATCCATATTTTCATTTAGTCATATTATAACAACCCCGTGTGGATCAAGGGGTTGGTCTTTGCGGATTGGCAGATTGAATGCATTGAACATGACAAGATACGATGCTTTCGCGGATGTTCCACAGTATTTGGTACATTAACCGAATTATGTACGCTTGTGCGCTAAACAAATCAAGCTAAATACATCAAGCCATATTTGGAAGACATATAATTAGTGAAGAAGTAGCGAAAATCTTACTATATACTCATGACAGCGTTCCCAAACATGTGTTTACTATTTAACATTCTGAATCGTTCCGACAAGGACGAGATGAGACTGAAACGCTGACATGATTCGTTTTATACAACAACGAGTAAAGACATATAATTTTACGCATTGTTCTACTGTTTGATAACAATGTTTGCAACATAACTGGCGAAGAGGAAATGATATATCACAGATAATAAATGAATAAAGAGCAAGGAAAGGGCAAAGGGTTAAGCAAAATGTTATTTTTGAAACAAATCATATGTTCAGCTAAAATTAGTGCTTGAAGTATTTTAACCCTAAACACTTTCTTTTAACCTTGAATAAGTAGATAAAAATTATCATATAAACATATATCATGTTCTAAAATATCAAACACATGAACGTTAACAATATTGAATATTTGGGAATCATCTCCCCAAATACATGATCCACATAAATAAATATCAACTGAAGTATTTAACAAGGAATGATCTCGTTTGAACCGAATTATAGGGTCGTTATGGCTTTTATTATATATATTCTATTCTTCCATTATCACACATAGTTAATTTATCGTGTTCAATATTTTCAACTTTCTCCAACGAGTAGGACGTATAATATTTAAACAACCATAACGGCCATCAAAATAATTTAATACTTTTATTACTTGTCCTGCTGCTCAATGCGTACTTTAATCTCGATTGCCTATCTTCTTCGTTCATGTCAATTAGTTAATTGGGCTCATTAACATTCTGTTAACATCAATGTAATGAGTTTAACTTCGACTTGATATTTAAATCGGGCAATATTATCTCTAATTATAATCCATTGAAAAAATGTTAATTTAAAACATCAAATATATTATCATTTTTGCGCAGTTCCTAGAGTAAATGTTTTTCATTTGAATCGCGTTTAAACAATTCAATGGCGGCATTCATATTTATGTTCCCTTTGATAATACTTTAACTGCCAAAACCGATCAGAGTTTAAAAAGCAAATGATGTTGAGAAAAAATAAATAAACACGACGATTTCCACACTTGTCAAGTGGGGTTACCTACGGCTCCTCTCTCCCACACACTGCTCAAGACCACAGAAACAGTGAATATATATATATTAAAAACTTAATAGCTGGAAAAAGGCGGCTTAAATTCTAAATGTGTCCAGCTTTCGTGAGTCTATTACGTTAATCAGGTAGGATAGCTGGGACACACTAAGTGTCCTCATTAAATGCAGCCTCAGGTGCGAAAGGACTTCATATGCTTCGAAATGCATGCATCCACATTAGTAAATCAAGACGGATAATACAGTGTCAAGGCATCAGTTTTCAATGTTTAGACCTATAACGTATTACTTTTCTTATTCAGTGTACCACATATGGAGTAAACTTGAAGACATACTTTACGAAAGTACTATAAATGCATGTATATGACAACATAAGATGCTTAGCCGCTTGTCTCGTACAGTGTACAACGAATATATGCTTTGAGAATCGGACGCAATCAGGCGCGACCACGACTGTTTTCTTCCAACGAAATAAGCCTTTATAAAACCTTTGATTTACATGCGTTAAAGCATAGGTTAACTAACAAAGATGTATATCTTGAGCCATGTGTCGCGTGTTTGATGATTCGGAATAGAATTGAATTATATTAGTTTTAATTAAACGAGCGACTATAAAGTTAGTAGATTGATGTTACACTGAAAGATGTACATGTTTTGCTTAGGAATAAGACAAATCAATAATTTGTGCGCATGAAATAAACGTGTTTATTTTGTTTCAGACTCTAATATAACAACGCCAACGGTGTGTATTCATAATATATCAACAACAAATAAAGCCCATCACCAACATCAAAAGCGACAACATCAACAGCCAACAGAACAAGTTTGTGTAGAAAAGCAAGAACATAATACAGCGGAAGCAGCAGAAAAAAAGAGAAAAAAAGAGAAAAAAAAATCAACTCTCACTGTGACAATTATTAAGATCAAAACTCAGATTGAAAAATAGTTATTGGCGTGATCTTGTTCAGTGAATTATACAACAACAAATATCAGAATATTATAACATTTTAATGATCAATACGGCAAAACGCTTAATAAAGGGTGTACACTACCACCGTGTACTCCAATATCAAGGTGTGAATAACTTTGAAGACATAATAATCAAATTTGAAAATCATCATAACAAGAAAACAAATATTAAAAAAGGCAACAGGAAAACCTATTGTTACCGAATACGTGTAACTTAATACAGGTACAAATACGTTTACAGCAAACGACTAAAACCCCGCATAATAAGTTGCATACCTTCCAACAGACGTCTTCCGTGAAATAATAGAATAAACAACGCCATAATGGCTAAGTCATCATTGCTAGACACTGCCTTGCGCATACTAGTTATAATTCCAGTCTGGATCAAAGTAAACGGTCATGGTGGAATGTTGGAGCCCCCGATGCGAAGTTTGGCATGGAGATATGGTTTCGATGCACCCGTTAATTATGACTGGAACGCCCTGTATTGCGGAGGATATAATGTAGGTAGTATTACGGTGTTAGTTAACTATCACTTTATTGTTTACATTTGATTGTACTATTTGTCGTTTTAGTCGTTTACAATTGCAATGACTGTTGACCAGTATATATTATTCAATCGGGACTAAATATTGGTACTATTGTATTAAAGGTTAATCATTATTTTAGTTGTAAAGCTAATGGTACCTGTTATGTAATTAGTTATTTACAACTACAATATATATTGATCAGCAGATATGTATAAATTAAGGCTTGGGAATTGGCACTTGTTATTTTAAAAGTTATAAAACAATGTTCTTATATTTTCTTATATTTCCAAATATTTACAATATGTACATATTGTATAATATAGAGCGTAAGAGCATGTATTTCTGTATCATGTGATTATCGGGTATACTCGGTTTTATGACATAAAAAAAAATATTGAACATTATTTGACTTCTTAACATACTTTACAACACTTTACAAACGATAAATAGTGGAAATGTGTTTTGATGTCATGCAATTAAGATCTACATCGGTCACTGAATCGTATTTCACAATCTAACACTCTCATGACACACAACTGCCCCAAGATGTTTTATTGGTCATTTATTCGCAATAAACCTATCATATATGCGTTTAAATCGCAATAAAAGGTATTTGCGTTAAATATCAATTGAGCATGATGAGTAGATATAAGTAGTAACGTCGGCATGACTAAGGTAGGGGATAATCAACTGTGTCTGTCATAACAACATCACGTATGAAAAGAATTATCGTGATATGTTTGCATTTATAAATAAACAAATGCTACACATGCTGAGTCATACAAAAATCCTGTACAATTATGATGACGCTGCTGCTTTAATAAAACTAAAATATATAATTTGATGGAATTCAATATACAATACATAAATAAAGGTGCTTGCTCGATAAAACAAAATAATTGCGTAATGTTCATTCCTGGCAGGTGTTCAAAGAAAGCGGCGGGAAATGCGGTCTATGTGGGGATCCATATAACGGCCCCTTCGAAAACGATCGGGGCGGCCCCTACGACACAGGCGTCATCGTACGTCACTACCCCGCGAGACTTGACGATATTGACGTCAAATTCGAGATTTCGGCGTTCCATAAGGGATACGTCAGTTTCAAGCTGTGCCCAAACAATGATATGGTTCTCACGAAAGAATGTTTCGACAGGTATAATTATTATAATTATTATTTATTTATTTTATTATTATTATTATAATTATTATTATTATTATTATTATTATTTTTATTTTTATTTTTATTATTATTATTATTATTATTATTATTATTATTATTATTATTATTATTATTATTATTATTATTATTATTATATAATAAGTTATTATTATTATTATTATTATTATTATTATTGTTATTATTATTATTATTATTATTATTATAAGCATAATGTTAAACAATGCCATGCATGAGATAAGATATAAAATATTATGAATATGTACAACAAAAACAACCATGCTGAATATCCTCAGAGGGGGGTTATCACGAAATATTCAAGATGGCGACGTCCATGCCGAGATAGGTATTTTCGCCGTTTTATACCCTTTATAATTTTTGTTTAATATGTAAATGACACTGACTTTACAGCCATATCAGTAGGAAAGTGATGCGCGTTTATTTTGTATTAAAATTCGCTTTATATCTCGACTTTACTCGCTGCGGATTTCAAAGTGGAGCCGTAATTATGTCATCCCGCTAAGAAGTTTCGTAGCGAGTAAAGTCGAGATATAGAGCGAATGTGAATATGAAATTAACGCTAGTAATTTTTGTGCTGATATGGCTGGAAAGTGAGCGGCATTTAAAAAATATATACAAGTAATAATGGGTAAAAACGGAGAAAAATACCTGTCTCGATATGGACGTCGCCATATTGACTATCACTTGATTACCCCCTTCAGCATTTTTTCAGCATCATCCTTAATTTAAACGTCTTCTTAAACTCTTTCATTTGGAAACAATCACTTTACATATCTGGACGTATTCACATATTTTTAGACATCCGCTAATGATCAAGGAAGGTCAGGAGAACGGTGATCCGTATAAGTTCTATCCACCTGGTATAGGACCCCACGAGGTCAAGGTCGAACTTCCCCGAGGCGTCATATGTGACCGATGCGTACTCCAGTGGACATACACTGCAGGTAAAGCGTTTTGTGGAGCTTGGGCCCTGCTAAACTAGTGTTTCATAATCGGTATCTGAAACCGTAATCCAGTTGTCAGTATGCCATATGTAAACTTAAGTATCTTTGCTTCACTGCATTCATATAAAGGATCCGAAATATCTTTAAAGCACTGTAAACCTTCAATATTTTGTATTCATGCATTTACAGTTCCAAGGCAGTGAGTGACCTCCGTTTGAATAAGTGGTACTTTATATAGCTCTTGATGTTTTCATGTTTTGTTTGTAATATAAATAGTTCTTATTACGTTAGAACGTTACCTATCTATATTAACGAAAACTGTAAATATATATACACATGTGTTTTATTTTTTTCGTGATTGTTGGGAGACTTTTGTTTTCGTGTTATGTAAAGAGATCAATAAAAGGCAGCCTTATTTAAGTTATTACAACACACAATTTTTGACACGCTTGAAACCATTAAAAACCGTATTTGTGCGCTTTACCGTATAGGTTTTATCGATATAGACACTGAAGATGAACTACGTAGTCAATTACACAATCACGGCATTTGAAGTTCACGTTTATTTGATAAATGACTTTGTTCTAAGGTTAATATGTCCATCGATCACTTTTAATATCTGTATGTAAATTAGGTTGAGCTCATCACAATTTTTTCCGAAGTCACGTTTCAAAATATAGGTAAATAATGCAAAACCTGGCCGGCTAGCTCAGTTGATCGAGCGATTGCCAAAACATATGAGGGTCGAGGATTGTTCCCCGGCCCTGTAAGATAATATGTATGGGGATTGCTCATGAAATCATTCATTCGGCCATTCTGCTCCTAACAATGTATCAAGAAGGGCGGTCAAGTGTGTACACTTAGTACTGATAAACAAGCTAACCGCAATGAAATGACTTAAATACAGTTGAACATGACGATCTAACTAAACAGCAAATCCAATACATGCAAGGAAAATGCGAAGCGAACTACATGTATTTTGCAATACATTAAACTGTAGACATTAATATATTTCTTTGCAATTATGTCCTTTTTCTAATGGTACAGAAATCAAACAGAATATGTAAACGTGGCGTAGTTTTACAAACATTGACTAAATTATAAATATAGTATCCTTGATTAATACGAATGTTATGACAATTTACTTTAATATTTGTTAAATTCGACTTGAATTATGTCCAATGAAGAAAGATAAGTTACAGCTCCATGTATCAATAAGGTGTTTAACATGTGTGTTTCCTCAACTTAACATAACGCCTATGTATTGTTAACTAGTGTGGTGTAATTGACCCTTTTTCTTATAGATATTCATATATCTTTTACATGAATGAATTGTCAATACCAACAGGATTCACTTTGAATAGCAATGTTCTCCAAAAGAATACATGAATACAAGATTTATGTATGGTTACAGAAATGCATGCGGCATAGACTCGTCCAGGAAATCATTCCGTAAGTAAGCTTTCCACTCACTAAAAGTAATCCAGGGCCCGTATTCACCAACTTTCTAAGTATTTAGGATAAAATGTCCTTACTTATCTAAGAATTTACCTAAGGCAAGGATTTCATTAACTTTCTTATTCAAACGTCCCTTAGGTATCATCTAAGGTAAGATTTATCCTTAAATAATTCTTAAACTTGACCGTTCACTCAGAAATTTAACTATATTTAGTAACATGACGCTATGAAGTGCACGCAAAATGGCGGAACACGTTCACTGGACAAATGTGTAGTCAGAATAATTCGTAATATTTCTCGTGATGGATAGTTAATTAATAAAAAAAAAGTTCATAACGTACGAGGTTTACTCTTCCGGCATCTGTCGAAACAGTTGTCTCAACATACCTGTATCGATTTTATGCTGTTGTCGTCGATCTCTTTTTCAACAACAAACGTATCACACATTTTGACAAATCACGGAAGATAATGCAGGAAAAAGTTGGAAAAAAACGGCGAAGCAGAGAGCCCCGAATTTTGTTATTCAAGAAAGTGTCCTTTTCGCGAAATTGATGGGCGAGGACTATAGAAACTTTGGAATTTCCTGATATAAATTTGACTGACAGATTACGGAACCAGTCGTAAGTTTTGTTATTATGAAAATTCAATGATTTACCAAAAAATAATAATTACCAATAAACAAAGCAAAAAATAGAATTAAGTATTTTATTCATACATAATTTATTGTTTTAACTTGATAAAGAGTTCATTGAGAAGATCGATTTATAATTGCATATATTGCATTCGTTTTTATATTGCTTAATGTGAAGTAAATAGAATCTTTTTTTAGTTTTAGGTATGAACGTTAAACGCACGAAATAATCAAGAATATTTTTTAATTTTTAATGAATTGAAATAATTGAATTTGTAATTGGTTAACAATAGAATATATAGGCAATGGTTGAATAAATGTTTCATCATTTCATGATGTAGTTGATTTTCACAAGCATTTAATCAAAAGGAATATAAAAACAGACATGTGTCCACACGACACTGATGTCCCCGACTGTTACTTTGTTACTACATAAAAGCATAACTGTGTAAATGTTTTTGAAAAGTGCGAAAAGTATATGCCGCAAGTTTGGTGAAGATCGGATGAAAACTACTTGAAATAGAGAGCGAACCATGCTGAATGTTTACAACACACTAAGTGACCCCCTGACCTAGTTTTTAACCCCGTGACCATAGTTTTTGGCCCGGCATGGCCCATGTTCGAACTTGGCCTAGACATTATCTAGATAAAACTTGTGACCAAGTTTGGTAAATATGAAGGTTACATCTGAAGCGACATAGAAGTTTTGCTCATTTTGCCAAAAAGTGTGACGGACGGACAGACCGACAGACGGAGAGTGCGATCACTTTATGCCCACCTTCTGTGGCATAAAAACAAGATTAAACATATCCTGATAGGTGAATGTAGAGAATGTTGATACACTTGTTTTAAATAAAACGTTACATGTATGAAATGGGATCTATAAAGCTTGCAATTATGACCAAATACATCAGCCATAATCATTAACTTTTATAAAGATTACATGTACATATAAATGCAGTTCTTCCAACACAATCCGTTTTATTAAAAAGCAATCCTAGATATATGTGCATTTCATTTTTCTTTGTGATCATTACTTTAATAAGTAAGTTTACCGGGTAAACCTATTTATTTTTGGAAACACATTCATAAACAGCTTTTTTAATACCGGTAATTCTTGATATGCATACAAAAGCAATATTATTAACAAACACACTATCAGACAACTGAATTGTTCACATTTTACTGTGATACAAATATAACTTGAATACAATACATTGTACTGGCAAAAACATCTTTAATACTTGAAGAAATGATAAACTTATTTCAGATATGCTTCATCAGTTGCTGGGAATGACTCTTAGTACTATTTCCCATCCTTCAATGCAAATACACCTTCAGTTTTATGGTATTTGTGTATTGTGTTAAAATATGTCATACATTATTTACACATGGGTCTAAATCACATAAACTTAATTGTGTAACATATGGATGATTGAACCTGTGGTGTTATCAATATTTGCCATCTTTCAATGTACAAAAAGGAAGATATTTTTAAAATATCAATTTATTATTCAAAATGAAATGCCAATGTAATAATTTAAATTGGCATTAAAATATCATTTTGTTATTTCCATTTTATTATTATTTTGATTGCAGTCTGCATAATTTGAATGCACTGAAGAAGAGGAAGTTTGAGCTCCATATAAAATTGTATGAGGTCCTGTTTGCGCATTTACAGGAGGAATAATTATATTATGTTTAGTTAAACAAACTGCACAGTTTTCATTTGTTATAGAGATAAAACTATAAACCATAAACTTCATCCACATGGTGTATTCCAAATGATTTTGGGGTAAATTGTAGGCTTCAGTGTTCAATTACAATGTTTGCTTTATAATTCTGTAAATTAAGTGCATGTATGCAAGTTTATTCGCATGAATAGGTCTGTGAACATACCTTGTTAAATAATGTGAAAATGATCTAAAAACATATTTCCACCATAATCCTTTAACAAAGGCCATGTTCATTAAATCATTTCCATGGTAATTTTCAGAATGATCGTGTAAGGCAGCCATGTCCGAAGGATCTGTGGGCAGATTTCTAACATTGCATACATTAAGCAGTGCATAATGAAATCACTCTGTTTATATATAATATATATGACAACAATTAATTATATCACTTAGTTGCTTTTCATATTGCAAAAAAACCTTGAAATATATAAAAACATTGAATTATAACATAACAAATGCTTTAAAAGTTTGAATGTTTAATGCGACTAAGAAGAATAAATTCAGATGTTGTTCAGAGTGTTGTTTTGTTTTTAATGGGGTAATAGGGGCACAAAATGAATAATTGATACTACTTAAATACATTGTACACCTTTAGTGAGCTATACAATAATTCATTCCTACATACAAATATTTGTAAGAAATGGTAGATTTTATTTTGTGTAGATATATGAAAAACGTTCATGTTCATGTTATTTAAGCTGCAGTGTTTATATAATACTTAAACTTAAATTTAATTCCCGTGAAATCCATGTCTAATTTGCAGCCTGATTAACCACGCAAAGCAGATGGTTATATTCACACTGCAATGGAATTCCCTAATTGCCGGGTTGGCCTAATTCCGGTGATGTCACACCAAAGGGAGAGAACTCCACTGCAATTTTCTGGCAATAAAAGTGCTGTGTTTACACTAGTGCAGTCATCTGCTTCACTGTGCAATTAATGTGGAAATTTCTTGAAGTGGACCAAGATCATTTAAAATGTATAGAATATGGATACGTTTTGATTATTTTAGTTGAAGTAAGATTTTGAAATGCAGTAATTCATGTGTTTCCTCATTTTTGTTGAATTTGTATAAAGTTTTCAATCCTTATATTGAAAGTAAAACAAAATACACGGATTACATTAGTGTGATGTCATCACGAGATTCTCGTTCTTAATGTAAACAAATAGCGACCCGGAGGTTCAATCTAGCTGGGAGTTGGATTATTTCAACTAACAGTTGATCAAGAACATTACCATATTTACAAAACGTCTGGCCATGCTGAAAAAAGGGCAGTCAGTTATGTTCCAAATTAAATAAAATAAATATATTTAGTACTTACTCAATAATTCGTAGATGACACGCACATTCATTCAGTGCGAAAGGGAAAACAAACACAGTCTGACATGCGATACAGCATACCGGTAACCGCAATGTCAGATATGTAAACATATCCCAGTCGCAAGTACATAACGCCTGCTATTTTCACATTTAAATCATATTCTTTCCATTTATTAAAACATGATCATTGATTCGTCAAGAGAAATGACGTTAAATGGTAACAAAACTCAAATTATTATTGTAAGCATGAAAATCACGTCCAACGACGAATGACAACCATTTTACTTCCGCTAAAGTTGTTGTTGTTATACTGTTTAAAAGTCGGATTTTCAAGTCGTTCGAGTACATTCATCGGTCTGTGTTTAGAGTAAATGTTAAATTAAACATACACGTTTGATGAATTTTGTTGAAATTCGTCGAAAACCTCTGAAACACGTCCGCTACGACGCCATTTTTTAGGTGATTTCTTTGGAGTAAAGGGAGGTGTATACGTCCCTTAACATTTAAGGAAAAATGGTGAATCTTAGGCGTATTTCTATGGTAAGGAAGTTTGTAAATATGACTTAAGGCATTTCCTCAAATTTAAGGGAAAAACAGCAAAAACCTAAAGCAAAATGACAACCTTAGGTTATTTTTTCCCTTAGGTGGTTGGTGAATACGGGCCCTGAGCTCAAGACAAATATGTTCTCAAATGACATAGAGTATGAGATCCAATACATTTACTATTGTTTCAGGCAATAACGAAGGTCAGAGTGAAAGCGGACAGCGGTGCATGGGATGCGGTCTACAGGAAACGTTTGTCAACTGCGCCGACATCAGCATCGGGGGCACGATTGACCGCATTCCTGTCAACAACGATACCATCCCACCAGAAGAAGTATTGGTTGTACCTAACACCCCCGAGGTAACAAAATGGATTGAAGACGCTCAAGCAGATGCTGTTACTGACGTTATTCAGGTGATCACCCGACATCTGCCACAGCCACAGTCAGGCCCATCCCAGCAAAGGACGCATTTCCATACAGTTTCTGGTAGCCCTGTGCGAGGTGATGATCTTCCGGGTATAAGCGCTGTAAATCGTCCGAATACAAAAGATTCTGACATAGACAACATGGCCGCAGCAAACTGGATTCGATCAGGTTCAGGTTTGAGACCCGGGGTCGATCATATGAACACATTGAATAATGCAGGCGGAGTAACTTCTCCTTGGGATGTCACCATGAATCAGAACTTACAACGCCAGGGCACTCAAATAGTAGGCCCGATGGGTACAGCTGGTCTTCCTTCCACTGGAAATCCAGAGTTAGGTATTTGGATTGCATCATTAGGACAAAACATGATGACGGCAAACGCTGGAAATACTATCAAAGGTTTGAATATATTCGGTGCACAACTTCCACATTTGTCAAATAATGTTGGCGGCATTGCAACTGTTAATCTTCTTAGACCATCCAATATACAAAGCGTAGCTGATTTGCGACAGAGCCAACAACAAAATCAGCAACAGCAACATGCGTTGTTACAACAGCAACAACTCATTCAGCAGCAAATCCATCAACAACAGCTACAACGTCAGCAAAGCCAACGCCAAAGTCAACAACAACTTGGTCAACATCAACTCCTTACACAGCAGCAACATCAACAATTACAGCATCAACAGCAACAACTTCAGCAACGGCAATTGCAACAGCTAGTTAAGCAACAGCAACAACAGATGCTGCAGGGTGCTGGAATATTTCCTTCTTCTCAAATGTCTGGAATTCTAAATACAGTCCCGACTAAAATCATAGCTCAGGCATTACCCCGGTTCGCAGTTAGCCAAAATCCTATTAACACTGTTAACCTGGGAAGTCTCGTTGGCTCCAAAGAAAATACAGTACAGTCTCTACAAGCATCGCATATAAACCCTGCACCAACAAATAATCTAATACCCCCTCTAGAGGTTGCAAGATTGCATGCGTTAAGACAGGCCTTCCCGAATCCTTCCCAGTGGGTGCGAGGTGATGGCATGTCTGATCCGCGGGACGCAGTTCGACCATTGACCCAGTTCGACACACGTGATTACGCGACCCAAGAAATAAAACAAGTTTCGCAGCTTCCCACGAAAATTGGCCCCCGACAAGACGTCTCAGCGATGTCTGATCTCAGAAACCAACACATGTCAACTGCCAACATGCATAACTGGTTTCCGAATTCGCATGCGTTTGCACAGACCAGAATGGCGGCTAATCATGTAGCGGAACCAGTCGGTGCGAGTGGTAGTGGTCAAAATCTTCCACGACGAATAGAAGTTGATAGTATGGAAGTTGCCCAACAGTTGGTACGAAGGTACCCGCAGCTTCGTGGTCGAGTTTACCTTTCAAGTCAGGCGCATGTACGAAATAAGTACGATCATATGAATGTTAAATACGCTCAGAGGCAGATAGCGTAGATCTTGAGCATTCTCTTTGAATATCTTTCTCTCGTTTCCCAATATGGACAAGAGACCTGCCTAGGCGCATGTTGAAATCAAAAGAACGTTGAAGCTTCGCTTATTAGTTTTCAAATATAATGATTTACACTGAATGTAAAAACAGAGCGGACTACTGTTGGTGCAAGTGACCGTATATTATCAATATTGATAGAATGCACCTCATTTACAATTCCTTCTCCATTCATCGGATTGTTGGAAGTATTTTATTTCCGCGAATTGTAATTTGCCGTGAATTTTATTGGAATACTTGCGTCAATGGTTGTTCATTTCGTTTTGTCAACATTCATGTGTTTTGTCGTTATTTTAACTTATGTGTAATTATTACTTTCTTAATGATCTTTCGTTTATTATGAAAGTGCATATCATTTATAAAATTACACCTGTTTTTTGTCTGTTGTTGTGTGCGTGCATGCGTGAGTGCAAGTGCGTGCTTTTCATCTCATTCTTAACGGATATTTATACAATCTTAATCTTATTACGTTAATACACGACTTTTTATATCAATTCAAGAAAGTATGCTTGTTTATAAATATTTGTATTGTATATCTTAGCACGTATGGAAGTGCGCCTACGAATCCGCACAGAGAGCTGGCGTAGGCAGTGATGTCACATCTACATGATAGAATATCTTGGGCATTGTCAATCGAAATCGCAAACACATGATAAAAAGTCGCGATGATAAGTGCGAAAAGTCGCATCGTGATTCGGCGATCTTACATCCTGACGCATGGTCCAGGCATCGTACATTCGCGTTTTTGCTTTTTTTAATAGAGAGGTTGAAACTGCGACACTTCATCGGCCTTAAACGAATGATTCTGAATGAATGTTACACGTGTGCAACATCGATACGACGTTCGATACATAATCACTGAAATACCCTTAAGACGTGTATATTTAAATGAAAAATAACACAATACCAGTGCTAGATGACGATAACGTTTGTCTTGCGGTGCAATTAAGCAAGCCTTTGCATTCGCGAAAATCCATGTCCATTCGAACAAAAGGAACATCCGAATTCCAATCACTAGTTAACGTTGGTCAAAATTACCTAATATGCATATATGTTGTAATTTACAATTGTCGTAACAATTGTGCAAGTGTTGATTACGTTTGCGAAACCCGAACAAACGTAACTTCACCAACTAATCAAAACGAAAACAAATTAACCAAACTTGTATTGTTAATGTTAATACGGTTTCAAAATAGATGTGGTTTTGAAGTACTTCGACGCTATCGACTAAGGGTACGTTGTCGTAATGTACATAAATGCACCTACTAGTGTATTCAAGTAAATTGTCTACCTTATACAATTGTACATTACCTGTATCCTTTAAATAAAGATATTACTAGTTGCAGTGTTTAAGTTTTTTGTTTTAATTTTATTACTTTTCTGATTTATGAAGTGTCGTTTGTTTCTTAGGATTTTGTTCCGCTGTGCGTCTTACTTTTTGAAATTGATTTCATTTGCAAGTATCGATAGGTGAACAGTTTGATAGGACTTCAAGTGTTCTCGTTCAGTTATTATTAAAGCATAATGTAGCTTTTAGATTGGCAGCTCTTTGCACTCCTCCGAAATATTTGTGACGCGATCTATTGCATTAAATAACACTGGTGGCGCATATTCTAGTGCAGGGAAAACAATAGAATAGTATGGTATTGAATTCTTTGATAGCGCGACAGTTTTTTTTAATCGTGTCATTATTATGTCGTCATGTCGTAACTCAGAGTAATGTTTTCCAGTTGTTTTATTTTCTTGAGAAGTTGTTTGTATGCACAAATTGTTTTGTTATTTTCTTTTCCAAATAAAAGAAAATTTGTTTGGAGCTAGGTAAATATTTAAAAATTCCATAAGAAGCACCGTTCGCGAGAAGAAGAATCCTATGTTTGTTTTCCAATAGCTTGATCAACAGAATGTTCACTGTTACACAGGCTAGCATAATTTGCAAACTCTTTTTTTATTACCTTGTATTGAATATAGAAGTCACATTTTGCATAGAGCAGTGGTTATCGTTTTCCGTTAAGGCATTCAACTTTGATGTATTTGGTTTAGATACTGTTTTTTAACATATAGCTCTACTATTGGGTCCATTTTTATCAACTCTCAAAATAAGCATTAGTTCACGATGGTTTAATGTTTTTTTAGATTGCTCAGGAGGTAGTTTCAAATCAATGCCCGAGTTGACAAATCCTGTAAAGCACATGGTTTCGTAATCCAGTCGATTAACTGTTTATCTTTAGACAAACTACCGACTGGCGCTGCTTTAATGTTATGTCAACGTGTTTGTTTTATTATAAATGGAGGGAACTGCAGTGTTTGAATCCGCTTAAATGGAACAGTGGAGCTTAAAGAGGCAATTTACACAGTGTATACATGTATTAAAATAGTTCATGTTGCGATAACGCATTAGTTCGGAAAGACAATAACTTAATGCTTGATTAAACATACATGTATCAACGAAAACATAAAATAATAGTAACAATAATTTATTCGGACTTACACAGAGTGCATTTTTCACAACACATGTATGCAAAAATATATACAATCAACAAAACATCATACACACATATGTATGCAAAATAAACACAGCTTTCAGATTCGCATTTCAAAATATTCGGAATGATTTGGGATTTTAACTTCTTATCTCAGTTACTGTCTCCGGATGCATAACACATGCTTACGGTTCTCTGTTTTCAGAAAACGATTATAATTCATTATATTTTGTCATTTTATAAAGTCAATTAGCTCTGTTTCATTTGCTTTGTGCGTTAGTTTCAGATCCCTATTGCTGAAATATTTGTTATTGCTTCGATGAATCATATGTTACAATGGCGTTAGCAGAAACTGTTACAAGCACATATGTGTTGCAGTTGATATAGCATGTCCTACTTAATACAATATAATACTCCCTTAAACACTTGTGCTTCCTTCAAACTTGAGGTTTTATGTTAAACTTATTTAAACAATAAATGGAACTTCACATAAAAATGTATGTTGATCAAGATTTTGGGCTGATCAATCATGTTCTGTCAGCGTTAAAATTGTCCGATAAAATATCAGAATGTTTGGTTGTCATAGTTCTCTGGGTTATCCTGCATATTTTGTCGCAGTTTCATCATATCGAACATTTCATCGCCATCCACGATCGCTTCGATCCAATAGTCTATGCTATTGGAGTTAAGATTATGATTTCTTTGGTAAGTATAGCCTCGGTCATAAGAAACCTTACCAAGGGGGCTTGAAATCTTTCATATCCCAGCTGCCCAAGGCTAATTAGTATTCGTGTTAGTCTCATGTGGTTGTGAAAAGATCTAAAAATATAGAAATAATTCAACACTGTCAAATAATAGTTATTTGCTAATGAGTCAAAATATTTATACGATGAATATATTTTCACTTGGTATTTTTTCTTTCATACAAATCAGAAAGAGTTCCACTTTACATTAACACAAATCATGAACATAAATCGTTCTATTACTATACGTACATAGAAATAACAAGCAAATTATTAAAGCCGTACTGGTAAAACAAACACCAGAGAATGTGATACCTGATGGTAAAACAATCGAAGACCAATTCAGGGTATTGTTTAACATAAATAAGTCCAAACCGTAAGGTTTAATTGAAGCAAAATATGTACAAGTTTGTACAATGATATCATATCCATCAGGCTAAAGTATTAGAATATTTAAGAATGAAAATCAAACAAAAATAATTAATAGCATTATATCAAAGCATACGCATTAAGATGGGCGTATCGTGCCCACCAGTGTGCAGCACATCTACGTATCTCTCCACTTGTCTCGTCTACCAGTTCCATACCAAAGAAATCCAACATCATTTTATACGCACGAAGGACTCGTGCGTGCATCACAACATCGTTTTGTATTGCCTGCATGTTAGTGTAAATACATTCTTATAAATACATTAAAGTGGAATGCGGTTTATCTAGTTTCTTAAATCATCCTGAAAATTGAAAAAGAAAATATATTCACGCGCTACTTGCTGATTTTCTTTACACAAAAGAAATCAACGAAAATAGCTATTTGAAAATATTCCACGTGTTTTTAATCCAATTCACTCAAACTCCGAATAGTTGTTAATTTTCATATTTATTCCATAACGTATTATTTCAATACACATATTTCGTATTCTGTGAAGTTAACTGAATTATAAACAAGCTTCATTAAATTTGATATAATGCGACGTAACCGATTAAAATTAGTAAATTTATCAATTGTAAGCATAGTGACGAAAACGTCATTTATAGAAGATGATGCGGTAGCTATGTAATAACAGCCAAGGCCTCGGAATCGACCCTTACCTCAGCTTCGTGTGGATACAACTGTTGTGCAGAGAAGTTGTGTCCTGATGTCTGAGGGGTTGGAAAGAGCCTAAAATTATTTTATTGCTGTTTTAATGTTCTTACAACCAGTTTGTGAAATGTAAAAATAATTGTGGTTGTATTTATAGACCACGATGTGTTTTTGGTTGTACATACGGCCTGCAATCAAACTGGANAAAAGATATGAAGTGTTATGTGATTGGAACAAAAATTATATAATTGACCAAATATTCGTAGATAATATCAAATTATGACGCAATCTTTTATCATATTATATACAAGCTGACAGCGACATGAATTTCACTCGTGATAATGTTTCTCATTATTCCTTAAGTGTATGTCCGACGACTTTAATTTTAGGGAAGATTTGATGTGATGTGTGTTTCAATAATCGAATATTTCGCCATAAAAAAAACAGTACGAATAAAAAGTGCATCTTTTACGTTCAGAGTATGTAGGGTGGCCAGTTCACATATTCAGGAATGTCCTTGATTGACCATCTTTGCCGATCTAAACATTTTATCAGTACTCAGGATCCATACCATGAATTTTAAGTATCTGAATCGTGTCATTCTTAACTCAGAGGAAATGGACAATGGCAGTACGCATGACCAATCCTCACGTCTCCAAATTAAGATGCGAGCTAACGCAGCATTAACAATCAAGCGCATTTGTTGGGTAACTAATGACACAATCTACGATTACTCGTTTACATTTACACTTTCTCGATCGTTGGACTAAAATAAGTTTTCTCTACTTCTTAATTGATTCAACTCTTTGTTCCTGTAATTTGATATTGGCAAATAGTCTCAGTTGTATTCTACTTTACCGGAATCGCTTACCATTGGATATAAGAATGTTATTCCTCCAATCTGGTGTAGTCTCCGTTCCACTCTAGAATGCATTCGATTCGTTGACCTTAAATGATTTAAGAAAATTGACTGAAATAAAATGGCATCGCGTACATTTGATTGACATTTAATTAACAACATGTATTTATAGCATTGTTTGTAAACGTTGCCGAAGCATTTTATCGACACTTTTACCAACTAGTGTGTGTCAATAAGTGTTTTAAAATATTTCTGAATTCAATAAATGGTAAAAGGGAAAAATAATTGTTAAGATATATGTTCAGATCATGTAAAAGATATATCATGTGCAAATGCATATGTGTTGTTTAATATAATGCAACAGTATTGCACATGAAATGTTGAGTATTTTCTATGTACTGAACGCGTACACAAATATATAAACGAGTACAGTAAATCCATATAAGGAGTAGTATGATGTATCGAAATGGATAAAAACATTCACATATACCGAGCTTTATTTACATTTAAAACAATTTAACTTTAAAAAAATAAACCTGTTTAACTTGTGTTAATAATTGTAATAACAAGCAAAGGAATAAGCATATCTAAATATAAATTAAACGAAAATTTGAGTGAAACATTACCAGGAAACGGTCTGGAACATATTTGATTCCGATAAAATTTCAAGTTGTTACAATAAATCTCGACCTGAAATATGTTGTATAATACGGTTTGATATGAATCATATTTGCTTTAAAATAAGGCATTTATATGGTAAAGTCCTATTGTTATACATTTGGCAAAGCTCCTATTGTAAATGCTTTTGATTATGTTGACGGATTGTTATTTGAAGTGAACAATAAATCACCTAATACACATATTTTAAACATTCTTACCAGATTTCAATCAGAAGTAGTGGCATGATAAATTAATATTTACAACATCACTTAATGTTACAGATTATAGAGTTTCATTACATATTA
The DNA here is from genome assembly GCA_007657795.1 of Dreissena rostriformis. Classification (NCBI taxonomy): domain Eukaryota; kingdom Metazoa; phylum Mollusca; class Bivalvia; order Myida; family Dreissenidae; genus Dreissena; species Dreissena rostriformis. The sequence goes on from VMBQ01001258.1 coordinate 168,395, forward strand.
TTAAATAACACTCATCTTCAGTATGTATTACATTCGAAATGATATTTTAATATTGATGCATAACATTGAATAATGTTTTATTACTATTTAATCTATTATAGTACATTTAATTGTTTTACAATGCAAAGAAAGTCTGGTCAAACTCGTTTTTTTGAATCGTTGTAGGTAAATATCGGTTTCACAAAATGTAATGTGTATAATTCAACGCACATGAGGCGGTACAACACAACTACCTCAGTGATACTATTGTTTTTGTTTGAAGAAGTGGATGCGCTCGGTTGTTGTTCACTATCTGGACACCAATCTTCAATTTCCATAACCTCCTCAGAGTCACCACTGTGAATTTTAGCTGATCTGATGAATAAAAGAGCGGAAGTATTTGACGCATTACAACATAATCCAGTGTTGGAATACACACAGACGGTCAGTTACTCTTTTGTACCTAAAAATAATGTGGAAGAAGTTTATTTTCAAATGGTTGCTGCTTTTAATAAAACCCATTCCAGTTTATTAAACAAACATGTTAACGCTGTCTTATAAAACTGACCCCGTGTATATTATTTGCATGTAATAGTATTGCTATTTTCATTTTTAAACGCTTCTTTACATTCATACATCGAATGAAATATCACAACATTTGTACTTACTCGCTTTATGAACATAACAGTTTTTAATGAATATAATATAAATATTTGGTCAACGAATGTGTTGGCTAATACCAATCCCATTTCGCTTTGATGACCAGAATTAACAGCCGCATTAGTAAAGTGCAGATTGCTTGGCGATTGAACTGTTTGTTGTTCATGTCGTTGTTTCTGTAATATTGTATTTTTGTGGACGGATTGCTTCGAGCATCCGTTTTCTGACATTGATCTGTTAGTCCTACCATATACTGAATCATGTGTGCAAGGCCGATGAACATGCTGATTTGAGGTCGACATAGATTTGGTATATTTTCTCCTATTTAGCTGCTTATCCGGCTCATGTAACTCAGCACCACAGGCGTAACAGTGTTTCTTTCCGTCTACAATACGAGTTCGCTGATCTGTTTGTGTTTCGACGTTAACACAAGCTATTTTGGGTTGTATCCTTCGGACATTAACAACTTGGTTGTAACCTGTATCCAGTTTTCTTTTTCTATCGTCATCCAGTTCGTCCGATCCTATATCTAATGGCTCCGTCTTAATAAGGGATATAAAAAGGTGTGTAAACAATCTAGATAAAAAAAATTGAGCTAGACTGAGGCAATAATACCGTTCTTATTGATTTAGTACATGTTTATTGTGTCAATTAATAACGGTTCTCGTTAAAAATGTTCAATTTAACAGAGATTGTATTGTATGTAAAAACTTTGCTTTTGAAATAAAAAACATAAATAAATATTATGATATTATTATAAATACAATATTATAAATATTAAATTATAACCAATTTATTAAAATATTGAACCTCTGTTGAAAAGTGGTCACTGCCATGTTTGCACGACCTAAAAAATTGAAACATAACAATTATAAAATTGTATCTGAGCCTGTATTGTTTATTACATCAAGGCCATTCCTTTGCGAACTATTACGAACAAAACAAAGACATGTTTTTGTTTTGAATAAGACTAAAGACTAACAGAGAATATGAAAATTCAAAGGCACCATCATATAACAACGATACACAAAGTACTTACACATCTGTATTGCAGAGATTAACGTCGTATGTTAATTTAAGGTTGCGTTAGACTTACCATAACCAATTAATTGTACAATTGTCTAAGTATATACTTTCAATGAAACAAACGTAGGCTAAACATATATTTTAATAAGTTTTTATCACATCCAAATCGATAGTAATATTTAATTCTCACTTGACGCACAGCTTCGTTTCTGTATCAAATGTGGGATATTATGCAATATATATTGACAACGCGTAACGTTTGCAACATATTTCTGAATAATTGATGACAATTAAATAGTAAAATGAACGTAATTTTAACGAGTTCTAATTATACAAAGCATGTATTTTATGAAGCAATTTGTTTTTATATTTACAAAGAATGCACGCGTTATTGAATTGTTCATATAGTTCAAGGAAGCAACAAATATTAACCACAGTATTGATAATCGAATAATTATGTAATATTGATTCTTGAATTGTAAAGTTCTATGCTCAACGTATGGTTTGTTGAGAAATAACCCACAAGCAGTAGTTAAGATGGGCGTTATCAAATTACGCGTGCTTAGCATTCGTCATTCGATTCATATAGATCATTTTATCCTGACCGCGTGTTATTTAATCACCAACTATGCCAAAACAAATACTTTCATTGATGGAAACTTTAGAATCTACGAATCAGGTATGGCGAAAAAGCCATGTACTGTTGCAGTCATTCACGAGCCTTACACAACCATCGTAACCAGTCAGGTCAGGCGACCACCAACCATCATGTTATAAAGTCTGGCGGCAGACCGACAGAGCAACATTTGTAGTCTCGATGGATGTCATACAAATTAGGTGCCACGTTGAGCTATTTAACATCATTATACCCTTATACATTAATTCTAAAGTAAGTATGAATTTTATAAATGTTACTTGTTTGCAGTAGTAAATCGACAACAAAAATACAAAAGCAACCTCGTTCGACAACATAAAGTACTTATCGTTTTATTCACAGTTTAGATGATTAATTCCCTTTAAAAAAAACTTATTATTTAAATTAATATTTACAAAGTGTTACCGAATCGTTATTATTTCAGAAAGCAGCTCACTACCCCATTTGTTAACCAAGATTCGTTTCATTCATCTGGTTAGAGTTATTTGAATAAATACTACAAAAGTCAACTTTGTCAATAACATTTTTATTACAATTCTTAAATGTGTTACATAACGTTAACACAAATTGATATTCTATTGTTGAACCCTACAATATATCAAAGGAACAATACAAAAAGATAAATGGAACTTATTGGCCAAATGGCGGAATATAATTTACACCAGACTAGCACTAGAGTAAATAACACCTCAGCTATAGACTAGCACTACAACTGAGGCATGTCGCGGAGGCGACCGGAAGTACTGCCCTAAAGGTAACCCCCAACCCAGTTGCACTGTTAATTTAGCTTCTCGTTTATGCAATCATCGCCACCAGATAATGCACCGCATTCTATGCTATTTTGCAAGAGCTCCGCAACGTGCTCACATTTATTTATGCAATTCCTATTTCAACGAACACCTGACTGGTTCGGAAATATATATCATTATACACGCGCAATTGCTAAGGCCAACGCAACCGGCCAACTAAATTCTAGGTACGCAGTACCTGCGATTGTCAAGTGCAACATATAATACAATATTCGCAATGCCACAATTTCCAAAGCCAAAAAGAGCTATTCCAAGTACGCCTAAGCACGCAGTGCCATCGAGCGAGTATCAGAACACCCATACTATCCCGAAAATAATTTTGAAAGCATTCCTGCCATCCTCACACAGACTAGCACTACGTGATGGATGACGACAAAATGCAAAGTTTACCTCCCCTAGACATATGTATATTATCCTATAGTTAATTATTTATACCTTTAATACTTCCGATCCCCTCCAAGACATAGAATTTCCGCCTAAATGACATATTAATGAATTATCAAACATATAAAAATGAATTAATAATGGCATATAAATTGTGTTGTCAGATCGTCATAGATCTTAAGAATAAACTGTAGGGATATAAAACAATATCTAACTCAATTATGCGGCAACTAAATAACATATTAAGAGACATTCATTTCGTTACAAAAAAGGCACAAATCACAGCACTTGTACACGGCACGTTAAGTAGCAGAAACATTTAAACACACTGAATAACACGTTGTTCCAAATAATATCCATTCACCGAAGTCGTGTCCCAGCGATATCCTGGATATTGACCTACTTCTGGTCGATGGTGATGTATCCATGCCATGGCGTTGCCGCTATGTTCGGTTGGAGGCTCGACGATTAAACCGACGTCTTCCCCACGAGTCGTGTACAGTCAATAAACGTAAGCCGAACGTGTGCCGTGGTTGCTCGCAACAGATTGACAGCCATTCTGTAACAGATATCTCGGCAGTACATTCGAACATAACAAAAACATAATTAATAGCAATCTATTTGGACGGGTGGGTGGGTTGTTTCAGCGACAGCTATTTCGAAAAGAATGAGAAGGCATGGTGCTCTGGTTTATATACCTATGAGTGACGTCAGAAAGTCACTGAGTGACGTCAGAAGGTCACTATTAAATCGATTTCGTCATGGATTGTTATCATCTGCTAGTATCTTATAATCGCACGAGATTTAAACCTTTCTTTACCGAAGACATCTATTCGCTACTTCAAATAAATGAAATTAATTTTTTATATAAATTAATTTTTTATTATTTCAGAAAGCAGCTCACTACCCCATTTGTTAACCAAGATTCGTTTCATTCATCTGGTTAGAGTTATTTGAATAATTACTACAAAAGTCAACTTTGTCAATAACATTTTTATTACAATTCTTAAATGTGTTACATAACGTTAACACAATTTGATATTCTATTGTTGAACCCTACAATATATCAAAGGAACAATACAAAAAGATAAATGGAATTTATTGGCCAAATGGCGGAATATAATTTACACCAGACTAGCACTAGAGTAAATAACACCTCAGCTATAGACTAGCACTACAACTGAGGCATGTCGCGGAGGCGACCGGAAGTACTGCCCTAAAGGTAACCCCCAACCCAGTTGCACTGTTAATTTAGCTTCTCGTTTATGCAATCATCGCCACCAGATAATGCACCGCATTCTATGCTATTTTGCAAGAGCTCCGCAACGTGCTCACATTTATTTATGCAATTCCTATTTCAACGAACACCTGACTGGTTCGGAAATATATATCATTATACACGCGCAATTGCTAAGGCCAACGCAACCGGCCAACTAAATTCTAGGTACGCAGTACCTGCGATTGTCAAGTGCAACATATAATACAATATTCGCAATGCCACAATTTCCAAAGCCAAAAAGAGCTATTCCAAGTACGCCTAAGCACGCAGTGCCATCGAGCGAGTATCAGAACACCCATACTATCCCGAAAATAATTTTGAAAGCATTCCTGCCATCCTCACACAGACTAGCACTACGTGATGGATGACGACAAAATGCAAAGTTTACCTCCCCTAGACATATGTATATTATCCTATAGTTAATTATTTATACCTTTAATACTTCCGATCCCCTCCAAGACATAGAATTTCCGCCTAAATGACATATTAATGAATTATCAAACATATAAAAATGAATTAATAATGGCATATAAATTGTGTTGTCAGATCGTCATAGATCTTAAGAATAAACTGTAGGGATATAAAACAATATCTAACTCAATTATGCGGCAACTAAATAACATATTAAGAGACATTCATTTCGTTACAAAAAAGGCACAAATCACAGCACTTGTACACGGCACGTTAAGTAGCAGAAACATTTAAACACACTGAATAACACGTTGTTCCAAATAATATCCATTCACCGAAGTCGTGTCCCAGCGATATCCTGGATATTGACCTACTTCTGGTCGATGGTGATGTATCCATGCCATGGCGTTGCCGCTATGTTCGGTTGGAGGCTCGACGATTAAACCGACGTCTTCCCCACGAGTCGTGTACAGTCAATAAACGTAAGCCGAACGTGTGCCGTGGTTGCTCGCAACAGATTGACAGCCATTCTGTAACAGATATCTCGGCAGTACATTCGAACATAACAAAAACATAATTAATAGCAATCTATTTGGACGGGTGGGTGGGTTGTTTCAGCGACAGCTATTTCGAAAAGAATGAGAAGGCATGGTGCTCTGGTTTATATACCTATGAGTGACGTCAGAAAGTCACTGAGTGACGTCAGAAGGTCACTATTAAATCGATTTCGTCATGGATTGTTATCATCTGCTAGTATCTTATAATCGCACGAGATTTAAACCTTTCTTTACCGAAGACATCTATTCGCTACTTCAAATAAATGAAATTAATTTTTTATATAAATTAATTTTTTATTATTTCAGAAAGCAGCTCACTACCCCATTTGTTAACCAAGATTCGTTTCATTCATCTGGTTAGAGTTATTTGAATAATTACTACAAAAGTCAACTTTGTCAATAACATTTTTATTACAATTCTTAAATGTGTTACATAACGTTAACACAATTTGATATTCTATTGTTGAACCCTACAATATATCAAAGGAACAATACAAAAAGATAAATGGAATTTATTGGCCAAATGGCGGAATATAATTTACACCAGACTAGCACTAGAGTAAATAACACCTCAGCTATAGACTAGCACTACAACTGAGGCATGTCGCGGAGGCGACCGGAAGTACTGCCCTAAAGGTAACCCCCAACCCAGTTGCACTGTTAATTTAGCTTCTCGTTTATGCAATCATCGCCACCAGATAATGCACCGCATTCTATGCTATTTTGCAAGAGCTCCGCAACGTGCTCACATTTATTTATGCAATTCCTATTTCAACGAACACCTGACTGGTTCGGAAATATATATCATTATACACGCGCAATTGCTAAGGCCAACGCAACCGGCCAACTAAATTCTAGGTACGCAGTACCTGCGATTGTCAAGTGCAACATATAATACAATATTCGCAATGCCACAATTTCCAAAGCCAAAAAGAGCTATTCCAAGTACGCCTAAGCACGCAGTGCCATCGAGCGAGTATCAGAACACCCATACTATCCCGAAAATAATTTTGAAAGCATTCCTGCCATCCTCACACAGACTAGCACTACGTGATGGATGACGACAAAATGCAAAGTTTACCTCCCCTAGACATATGTATATTATCCTATAGTTAATTATTTATACCTTTAATACTTCCGATCCCCTCCAAGACATAGAATTTCCGCCTAAATGACATAATAATGAATTATCAAACATATAAAAATGAATTAATAATGACATATAAATTGTGTTGTCAGATCGTCATAGATCTTAAGAATAAACTGTAGGGATATAAAACAATATCTAACTCAATTATGCGGCAACTAAATAACATATTAAGAGACATTCATTTCGTTACAAAAAAGCACAAATCACAGCACTTGTACACGGCACGTTAAGTA
>VMBQ01001258.1:176094-196180 GCA_007657795.1 Dreissena rostriformis
GATAGAACTTTTTTAACTTCCATTTTTGTGTTAAAATAGTAAAAAAATACGTTTTTTTGGGTGACATAAAAATTATAAAAATTAAAATTTCTTAAAATTTAACTTGTGTTCTCCATTTTTTGGTAGTTTGTGGTTTAATTAAATGGTATGTGATATATATTAGTTTATATAATATCAATATGTTGCCAATTTCATATGTTATTAATCATTTTTATGCAATTAGAGATGTTTCAGTTTTAATGAAAAAGTACATGTTATATAATGGTGAATAAAATCAAAACAAGGCCGGTGACCCTATGTTTTTATTTCATTTTTCATATAGTATTTGTATGTAGTACTTGAATATAAATTTTGAGTAAAAGTTATTAGATGGAAAAAAATCAGCAAAACTGCAGCAACACCCCTTAACCTTTTTACTGTGAAGAACAACGTGAACTTTTTCGACAACCTCTTTTATTTTATATGCGGGGACCCTAACAACCATATTAACAGTGTCAAGTTCCAGCCCTAAAAATACTAAAACGTGCGACGGTCCATCCGTCTTCTCGTTAGCTAATGGAACGCCTATTTCTTGCATGGCTTCAGAAAATATTTCCATATTCCGAAGACAACCCTGTTCTGATAACAAAAAACAATTTTAACCCAGATCCTGAACAATATAAATTGCTTCGTCAAAATTCAAAAAATTAGCTGAAAATGTTTTGGGATCAATATAATCATTTACTGAATTACCAGATGGATATGGCAAATGATGTATTAATCTGTACTCGCCCGGTGATTTTTTCGGNGCTAGTATCTTATAATCGCACGAGATTTAAACCTTTCTTTACCGAAGACACCTATTTGCTACTTCAAATAAATGAAATTATTTTTTTATATAAATTAATTTTTTAGTATTTGAAAACATATTTACCAAACGCCAATGTAAAATGAAAGAACCAAAGCTGCTACGGTCAATATTCTAAAAGATCCAACTAAAGGCGATGCCAGCAATGCGGAAACTAGAACATAAACACACACTAGAATTAAAAACTAGATGTAGGTGAGTATTGTTGGTTTCATTTCATCGTGCATCAAACAATTTAATTTCTGTCACTATGGTTAACAGTCATACTTTTAGAAGTAAAATATTAATTCCATTGAAACGTATTCGTTTATTTGTTTTGGTTATAACTGATTCGTTATTACATCACTGATGTGATTTGTGAATGAAGCTAGGCATAGTGTTAGACTATGGTGCCTTAAAAAAAGTTCTGGAATACCATCTTGCCGTGTTTAATCCCAAATGTTTGCATTGAACTTTCCAAGGCGTTGACCCGATTTTTAATCATTTGTATGTTTCTCCCGTTAAAATGTTCATGTAATATCCTTATTCCTATACACCAATGACGTGGTGTATGTTTTTTTCCGTACTGTATTGGAAATTGATTACTTGCCTTATATGAGAAACAAGCGGGTTTTCATACAAATTGTTCGTATGATAAGGTTTCTGGAGTGTCTGTATTGCTATATACTTAAATCCAACATATTATGCTTTGAAATGAGCGTTTGAACGATTGGACCACAGTTGTATTAGTTTATGTTTGTTGTCATGCGCTTATAGCCTGTGTTGGACACTTTGTTATGTGGTATAAATAACGCACATCGTAGTGATGATTATATATCTCCTATTTATACAACTGGAGTTTGACTTTGAACATTTCAAACTCTTAAAAAAGCGCTCCAATTTGCATGTTGAGTATCAAAATGCTGAGAATGTGCATAAGTAACTTAATGATAACTGAATTGAAAACATGTATTGTGGAATTTGTATGCCATCGCATTTTAGTGTGTATATATTCAAAGAATATAAAATGAAAATGATTTGCAATTTCAGCTGCACCAGCAGTAAAGAAACTTAAGTATAGCATATGGTGCTTTATTTATTGAAGAGAACCAATTGGCGTTTATACTCAAAACAAATGTAATACACACGCAAATGAATACTAAATTAACACACAAACATATGGATTAAATTGAGTCACCGCCTGCCTGAGGTTACCGCATAGGGTCACCGACTATGCACGTGCATGATGGTGGGTTAAAACCGGTTTCAATGATCTAAAAACCTCACATAAGCCCAGATTTATTCACAAAACATTTAGGTGTCTATATTAACAAAATATAATTTTGTTTGTATCTTTAACGTTTAATTATACAAAAAATAGCACAATATACCTGAAATTTCAATGAGGCATTTGTTTTTAAATAGCTTACCTATCATCCAAGCAACGTTTCTGTTTATAACGAGCATTGTTATCACCTTAGTTTACACACCTAGAGGAAGATAAACAGAGCATAAAGACAAAGCGAAACAATTAATACTGAATTAATTAAATAATTATTATATTATTCAACACACTATTTAAAATTAATCAATTATTTAAAATAATAACGATAAATAAGTCAAATACAAAATAAGCATTTGGACATACTAAATCATGAATAAAGTAGCATTTGATCAAATAAGCCGTTAAATTTAAATGCATTTCTTACAAAACATACACATGTACCACTGTAACATTTTGTGAACGAGATAAATTAATCGCGAGTGTAAAGAAGAAAATCAACAACGCGATAGTTTATTACACTTATAAATAGTGTTTGTGTGTACAGTAGAAAACTCATTCATGTACAAAAGTACGCTTTTGGAAAATCCAACTATCCTGTGCAAATATGTTTATACGACACATTGACACACTTTGTGGAAACGAAACACATTCGAGTAAACGTTTTGGTCGTTATGAATTTCATTGAAGTAAAGAACGTTTGATTATAGTGCCATATAAGGTAGTCAATATATATATTAAGATTCCTCGCCCATGTTCATGTATAAGTTAATATTTACAAAATGACATGTTGACAATAAAATCGTTTATACCCAATTTAAACTTATATACATATCGATTGATGATTTATGTTTATAATTGAAAAACCACACATTTTAAGACCCCGTACACAAAAAAGGCTAACTAAGACTTATGAAACATTCATATAAAATAAAAGACAGTTTATCTTTAAGAAAAACCTTTACCTGTTGACAAAAACGAAATCGAAAGTAAAACCACGAAGGTTACATCCCACTCAGATTCACTAATCTATCTTTCAATACCGCCGGGCTCCCCGCGCGGGTATTACTGGCAGGTATCAGTATCAGTTATCAGTAAACAAATATTATATTACAGCGGTTGAAAACAAAACGATTGGATGTATTGTCCGCGTTATATAAAGGTGGTAGATATAGTGTCGAAATAAAGAAATAAAATAAAAAAATTAAAGTTGCAAGAACACGATATCGTGAACACGAATTAGTAAATTGCATTCTGATGATCATTTTTCCATGCGTGGACGCATTTATCATATTATCATTATTGAGAAGCGCGTATATAAGTCAATCGAACATGGCCCTTTCACTCACACAATGAAAACAATCAACACATCACAAGCCCTTTACCAAGTGCCACCACAAACATTTGTGGAACGGTCAGGCTTTTCCATTAGATTGGTTGCAAAAGCCCACAATTGTGATAGTTTTCGGCTACGGCGAACAAGATATTACTAACTGTGTTTATATAGACATATTTGTTAATTGTATTGGTATGCTACTATTGGTATATATGGGATCGCTGAACTATTTTGCGTCATACAACTATTTATGAAGTATATATAAACATGCATTGTAAACAAACTGACCTCTCCTCCACTACAGTCTGCAATATCAACTTAATTATCGGGCTATATATCTTGTTACCACTCATACAACAAATACAAAGGCCAGACAAACAGCAAGCAAATCCGTCAATATATTAAGATTCAGCTGTAAGATAGTTTAATGCATTGTCCATCAAATCATGTAAACAAATTTGTGTGGTCTACACTTGACCGTGTAACATGCCCCATTTGCTGTGTATATACATGCATTTGCTTAAAACACACATATAGTAAAAAAAACTTAATATGTGTGTATCTATAATTGCATAATGTGTTTGTATCTGCTTAAATTCGTTCATAAATGGTTACTTAACTGATGTCCCATTAATTTAATTCCTATGCGGTACTACTGATATATGTATTAGCCGGTGTTTTTTTATTATGACGGTAAGATTTGTCTAATGCTGATGAGGTTTTATTTGGATACAGGATCATGTAATACAAGTACGAGTTAGGCCGAACGTTCTCGTTTATCATGATAATGGCATGTAGAGATAAAATATCATTTCATTACTTTTTTACAGGGTTGTGTTGCTGTCCGAAAACGACTTATTAGGAAACTTACTACCCCCCCCCCACCCCGTCCTAAAATAGTGTTTCCCATATGTTGGTTTATATAAACACGTCATCAGTTTGGAATATAACAGAATAATACGAAATATGGGTTATATCACCTTCAAACAATAACCATCGCATTTACACGCACTTAATATAGCTAACGGATACTCATAATGTTCAAAGGGTAACGCGTATGACGATGACAATGTTATACTATAATACAACAAATAGAACATCTGATTTCGGTATATCACACGTACATCAAATCACATTGTTATTATTTTTGACTGAATTATAAGGAGCGCTGTCTTTATATTCTTAACAAGATTAATGTCATAATCTATTACTTATTTAGTGATATTTGCTCTAGCGATACATGCCTTGTGTACATATCTCTGAAAACAATAGTACAACTTGTTTTATATAGATTCAGAAACATTATTGCTATTATAAATCATGATTATATCGATTGTATCCTTTTTAAATACGATATCGTTTATTAAATCATTTGAATTATAAAATCTCATGACCTGTGTATTGTCATATCTGATGAAGATTTGTGAATTTTGTTCACGCTTGTCCAAAACTAGGTCACCATTTCAAATCTCAGAAAAACAGATTTACTTACAACTCTCTACGCTTCATTTGTTTCAATATTTATGAAAATATATCAGAATGTGTATCGTGACAATATCTATGCCAAGTTGAAATCGGGGTAAAACATAGTGCCAAAATCACTCTGTTAATAGCTCAAATCTTAGAAAAGCCGCGTACGTTCTTTAAGGCCAACATTAACGACTCAATCCTGAAGAAGCTGGATCAGTTTAGTTATATTGAGTTTAAACCTGTATATGCTGCATTCGAATCTGGTCGCGGGTGCACAAAAAGAGTTGAGCAGGCAAATCTTAAATATATACAATGTGTAATTGAACCTCGTTACCAGTTTAAGAGGCATATTTATGAACCAATCCTGATTAAACTTGGATTTTTATCTTAACCATACCTCGGCCACGTTCGAATCTGGGATATTTGTCTCCAAAAATTAGTAGGTCAGTAGAAAAGTTATTACCACTCGAGAAGCCTAACTTATAACTCAATATTGATGAATCATGGTCATAATTTTAATGTCACCAATAAACATGCCAAGTTCGAATCTGGTTTAAATGTTGACAAAATCTAGGTCACCACCCCAAGTCTTTGACAATCGATGTACCTCAGAATTACGTTGTTGCATGTCGTCGTACTTCAAAATGTTACAATGCTGTTCCTCGTGTGTATCTTAACTATTGAGTTGTGATATTACAATTAACTAGAAATGTTAATCTTCGACTTTTGCTTTTAACTTTGAATTACAATGATATGAGGTGATCGATTACTCTTCTCACCATACGCTGGAGTTACATTATTACTATGTTTATTACAACCGTTGGCATTGTGTTTTATGGATGCGGTGAAACGCATCCCTACACACATTTTCAATTGTGTCACATTTAAGTCGTCGGAGGCCGTTAGCTGTAGAGTTGCCATGTGATATGCTTGGATTGTTATGATTTGTGTTAAAGTACAGCGCATACTGGAAAGATTAATAACATAGCATATATATCCGATCATATTTTACAATAACATTATTTAAACCAATCACCAAATAATGTTAATTGGTTTACCGAATACTTTGACACATATACACTAAAATATTGTAAGTATTTGATTAACATTACACGTTGAAGAAAGTTGTTATGTTATGTCGTCATAGAAAGGTCACAGAGATATGTTTAACCTAGTATTTAACAGCTAGACTTGAACATATAATTTGTAAATGATAAACACATACAACGATTACATGCCATGCCAAATACTTACGGCTTCTTCCAAATATGCCTATACGTGTATGTTTTATGATTAATTATTGGCTAACAGATAGGTTAGGCAAGCCATCAAACCTATTTAAACCCTAAGTGCTTTAAATTTACCGTTCCAAGGTGGTGATCCCAGTTTGAGTCATTGTTTAAAGTTACATGTGTGTGTTGTTTGTGTTGTCTTATATCTTATAGGCAATTGTTTTCTTGCAGTAAATAGTCGACTAACTTACATAAACGAGTATTTATCTCCTGATAATGCCTCAGGAGTCTTATTATAACCATATATGTATGGAGAAAATTGGATACAACAATTCAACTACAATTGAATATTTGTTTCTTTCACAAATCGTGTTACTCTCAATGGACATATTAAAACAACATAGTTGGCTTTATTAGAATCGCTATTACTCTAATTAAGATTGTCCAATTTTACAGTTAACAGTATAGTGTACCTTCCGTACAGTTACAATGCCATTTGATAGAGTATTGCATATCGTTTGTACCTAATGCTGAAGTAATATTTCAATATATGAATTAAAAATACAACAATAACAACAATTATTGTAAGTACAACAATAACATAAATTATGCATTGGCAATTACAATACTCACGCATTAAAATAATGAAATACACACACTTGATTGAAATTATAAACCATGATTATTTTATATAATAATACTTCTGGAATACGATATCGATTAAAGCCCGTTTAACAAGTCATCAAGCCAAAGGCGACAAAATCATGAAGTATGTTTTGATACATCTGATGCAAATTACAAAAAGTGGCAACACTATTTCCAATATTAATGAAAAACAAACAGAACTATTTATACCACAACAGTACAATTTGGCACTACAAAACATGAAACCACTCATAAAATTACATTTCACATTTAGTTCTTATATCACTTATAAATTAAACAAGCGACGTTATTCACCGCACCAACGATGTCCATATTTGGAGCAGCATTAAAAATAAGTGGAATATGCATTGATGGTGCCATCTGAAGCTTTATGGATATAATTGTCTGTTTCAGTCGGTGTTTTATTGTCCTAACATATGCTGGTGGGCATTACTTGGCAATCCAAAATTTTGGAAGACTCTGTGCTATTGGCGTTTTCAATTTGCGCTTCAGGATAGCCATTCGACTCTGGATTTTTGACTAAGTCTTTGAGGTTGACGTGAACAAATTCTTCATTGTTATCATCCATGTTTTTCTTCGATTCGGTTTCCTCAACAGTTGTGCTCTTAATTTTCTTTGTATCATAGTCAAACATATCTTGTGACTTTTCTTCTTCTAGACTCATATCTATACCATCATTGCTTGCCTTTTGAATTGGATGTCCTCCGACGCAAAATGTGGTGTCTTCCTCTTTTATCGCTTCAATCCATTCCCTCATGCTATTATTATAAATATTTGGGAACTCCTGTTTCACTTCTGTAACCAAAAAGTGAATTAGCGGATCTTTTAACCGCTTTAAACCAAGTTCCCCGAGGCTCCTTATAATTATTGGTAGCAGTCGGCATTCATCAACTGATCTGGAAAAATATAGAACAATATGTTGACTTAATGACACGAATTCAATCCCTGTACATGAAACAGTTATCAACGGTGGTGTGGACATAAACTGTAAACATATAGCCATCTTAACGCAATGCAATTTTGTGTGTAAACACAATCTGCTAAATGGTGATCCTTTTTAATTTAAGGCTACATATGAGCTGTACAGTTTGGCGCAAGTTTTGTTATAAAACTATTATTCATTACACTATTTTAGTCACTATACAATCATATACGTCTTAGCTTTTATTACTTTGGTACCGGCGAAGTGATTATATCTATAATTTCTACAATAGCATCTTTGTGCATTTACATACATTAAAACGAATGTAAAATAATAACAAGATTTACAACTAACAAGTCCGTAAAGATAATGTTTGAAAAATTCAAGTATTTAATCGAGCTGACATACTTAAAAAGCCCGCTCAATTATGTATTGTCAATAATAATTGTACAATAAAATGTTTAACATAATGATATACCCGTCTAAATAAGACCATCTTCCTTTCCAGATAGCTTTACGTCGACGTATCTCTCCTGTCATTTTATCTACCATTTCCATACCGTAGAAATCCAGTATCATTTCGTAAGCACGCGTGACTCTATCTTGCAGTTTAGTATCGTTTCGTATTGCCTAAAAATGGGTATTCGGTTGTATCAGTGTCGTATTAACATTTGAAAACATAAATTTAAAATGTGTTAAATTAAACCAAACTATAATTTATACAAACACGTATCATGCATCTGTCTAGTGATGGTCAAGTACCAATAATTACGGCTGTATCCTGAGATGCACGAAGCCGCGAATATGTTTTGTGATTTATTTCGGGCTTTATGTGCGGTTAGTCTAGCCAAATAATTTGTTTAAACTCCCAACGATATTCGTTGCCCTTTCCAAAACGGCGACAACAGTTTTTTACCATGTTTTTATTAGTGCTTTGGTTTATGTATTGTTATGTTTCGCAAAATACCGGGTAATTGTTAAAATGATTTCTCTCCTGATGGTGTGTTGCTGTCTTTTTTTTATTTTTATTATTTAATATCACTAAAAAACAAACATTATACATGTACATACATTGTAAACATTTTTTCATTCAAGAAGATAACAATGTAATTTATTGACGTATATGCACGTACTATCGAATGTTGTTTTTATTTTTCTTATTTTTTTCTTTAAAATATATTTAATCTGCATGGAAATACGTGATAATTGTGGTTAAACAATGGGTAATTAATTATGTGTTTTTGCAAAAATGGTGTGTTATGAGGTTTACAACTTAATAGTCTTTACTATTGTTAAAAATTGTAACACTTCATGGTATTGACTTTATCGTAAATTCAATCAAAATGGTTTTAACTTGCCTCAGCTTCATGTGGAAATAGTCTCTGTGTGGAACAGTTCTGTGTTGAAGGCTCAGAGGTAGGGAATAACCTGAAGACGGAATGCATAAATCAATAAACATTTATAAAACATGTCTTAGTTAATTCGACATAAAACAACTATAGTTAATTGCAAGAATATGATATTTTATGATTTAACTAAACTTCCTTACATCGTAGTGTGATCTATCTAACTTACAACATGTGATTCAAATATAGCTAACATAATTAAGTCAATGTAAAGAGTCCGCAGAAAAGATCCCAATGCTTTCTTAGCGGGAATATTGTAGTGAAGGAATCAAGGTCTTCCACATGGCCCTTATCAGTATACCAAGTTTTGTACGTCCAGTTCTTTCTGAGACATTGATGGATCAAGTCATATTTTACTTCATTCAGTAATTCCGCGCGCACAGATAGACGGTCAGATGAACATAATAATTGAATGTCAGTTAGAAAGACATGCAGGAAACATGTCGCTGAATGTGTTCAACACGTTTCTTAAAAATATCTTGTAGACTTTTATAGTTATAATAATATCTTATTTTTGCAGACGGAAAAACTGATTATCCGAGAAAGTTATTGCCGAACATAACAGATGGCTTAATTGTGCGTGATATTATCGTATGTTCTTTTTGAGTTATAACTCATTTTAAGTTTTGAGATTTAACTCTCGACCTCCGGTGAAAAACATACCGCATCGCTTAGGTTTAAAGTACATGTCGCAGTTAAACTAGATGTCTCAGCAGTCAGTATAATGTAACCGCGTACGGTACGGCATGGAAAACAGAGGTCATGCATAATCCTCAAAGTGTCCTTTTTAAGTAGTTTAAGGTAAATCCAAGTATCTCCAGTATTAATGAAAAATCGCAGGAATATTGTTTGCGGACGGGCGGACTGACAGAAAGACAGAAAGTTGGACAAACGGACAAATGTACAACTTATAGTTTACCGGTGAAACCGACAGGCGACATCACTACGGATATAATTCTTTCTAATCGTCTGAGGTCCTTTATTTATGGCAAGTGGACCATTACCAAAATCATAACTGCACAACACAACAAAACAAATTATTAAAACATTTTCGTTGCCACTAACTTACCATCGAACCTTTGAATGTTCTTTTTCTATCATTTCGTAGTTTCCTAACCACCCTAATATGTCTTCTATTGTTTTCCCTAGAATAAAGACATCAATAGAAGCTTAATGGTAATTAATGTTCGCTTTTAGTATCAAATTAAGCAATAGCATCAAGCAATAATAATTAACATAATTGAGCCAATATTTTTTGTCAGCTCTGTTTTTCAACACAATCGTGTAAGATAACAAATAGGAACCTACATTTTATGAAGTATTTATATAGTGCATTTGAAACTCAAGTTTGGAAAGTGTTACACACTCACGTACGGCGAATCATTGTTTATATCCGAAAATACATTTCACCGGAATAAGAAAATGCATGTATACACATTTGAAAAATATTAAAAGAAAAACTGTATATTAATTGATTACCAGGAGGTGGTTCTGAAGTAATTTCATTTCGGTAGAACTTCAAGTTTTTATCTTCACTATTCGCGACGGCACCATCCGTCTGTTATAACAAAAAAAGGTATTCTAGTTCCATTCAGATATTTTAACACATTGTAATGTCTACTTTCCAAATACTATCCAGCTTAAATTTTCCATTTGAAATGTGGTGATCAAAAGAAGAAACTCTATAAAAAATTTAAAAACAAAAAATTACCTTTGCTGTTTCTTTTGGGATATTTTGATTGCTTTGATCTGAGGCTATCACCTTATCTTCGTTCGCTGGAGTAGGGGACGATAAAGGGTCTTTGCTACTATGTGGTTGTTCCTGTGTCGCCGCAACGCAAGTGCCTGCGTCCATGCCACCGCCATCTGCCAGTTTGGTTTCTGAGCCGTTTGCGTTTAATTTATTACCGAACTCATCAAAGTTCTCAGGATTCTCGCACGTCTCTTGCCACAGTTGATACATCTCAGTCATGTCGCTGTGGTCTTTGATCGCAGTAATCCAATAGTTCATACTGTCAGCGTTAAGTTTAGGCAGAGTTTTATTGATAACCGACTCCGCAATGATAAACTTTACAAGCGGTTTTTGGTATCTGTCGTATCCTAGTTCTCCAAGGCTTTTTAGTATTCTTGTTATTCGAAGGTAGTTGTGAAATGACCTGAATTCAAATGTTACGTTTATTGTTAGTTAACTATAATAACTACAGCGTTTACAAGTTTATTGTATCGTTGTTGTTTTTGCTTATATATGGCTTTATTTCTAAATGAACAAAATTAAATGTACAGTTATAATACCATACTTATAATATGTGTAATGGTCCTAAAACACCATCTACTTGTATGTTGTACGCTGCAAACAATAAGCATCGTATGTTCTGTGTTAGTATTGTCGGCCGATATTCAAATTATGTTTAGCGATATTCACACTCAAAATGTTAGAGTCATAAGAAAACTTTGCACAGATTCTGAACAGCAAAACTAGTATTGTTCTCAAACAACGAGGTCAATATACCTGTTTAGGTGTTCAAATCGTTCTTTCCAGTTGGCTTCACATCTACGTATCTCTCCACTTGTCTCATCAAAAAGATCCATTCCGTAGAAATTCAGCATCATTGTATACGCACGAAGAACTCGATCTTGTGTTTCGTTGTTGTTCCGTATTTCCTGATTAAATAGTGAGATGTATATAAAAAATAGTTCGACCATTGATTATCATCATACATGTAGCCATCATTTTGAACTAAAATGTCCTGCAATAATACAAAGTGTTCGCTCAATATAACCCGGATTTATTTATTGTTGTGGCATTTAGGATGCATAACAACTTGAGATCATTCTGTTTTTGTATATTAATTAAAGGTTAAAGCATTTTTACAGAATCTTATTGCTCAACATGTTTTGTATTTATTATGAAGCATTATTTTTAAATAATAAATTAGTTCGATCACAAATGATATTGTATATTTTAATACCAATGCTAAAACGTATCTTAAAAACTGTATCCCTTGTAAGATTGTTTTCGGATAAATAGACGATACATGAAAATATCTATATTTCTTACTCTAGGCTTCGTGAGAAATAGTCAAGCTCCAGAGAACATTATCAGGAGAAAAATTCGGTAGTCTTTGATTAAAGCAAACGGCCGATCGCATATTCAATACAAGATGGTATGAACATTACGACATTTTATATACACCAAAAGGGCATGATGGACCTTAATCGCTAACCTGAGTTAACGGACACCCAGTTTGGAAGACCTGACATGATAGACCTTCATGAACAAGACACGTGTTCCTAGGGCACGGATAACCCTCCCCGCATATTCCACTTTTGTCTCTTAACTCCGCAAATGTCAAACATATTTGTTATGTCTAAACGTTTCATTTTACCTCTATTTGTTAGCTTGACCTTTAAGTTAATGAGACAGGATATTCACGCGACACTCAGTCCCCTGATTGTAGTCACTTCTTAGGTAGAGATTCAAGTTTTGCACAAGAAATACCGTGTAGTTATGGTTTTCATTAGTTGCAAGTTATTTTAAAATAGCATGACACACTGCAAAGTTTATGTCTGAATTAGCTGTGTAAAATTTGATATTAGACGATTGACCTTAACCTTTATGGTGCGGCGGTGAGTTAACACGCGACACGTCGTCTTATGATGAATTGTATTTATGCCAAGTAATAAAACAATCCATCAATATATGAAACAAAGATTGCTGAGAAAGAAGATTTCAAGCTGTTGTATAGCCATATTTGACTTTTTGACCTATAAGTGTGACTTTTAACCTTTAGGAAAGGAGACAGTTTTCCACACAAAATGCCCTCTCCTCATGGTTACCGTTTGTAGAAAGTTATCTTAAAATAGTATAATGAATGACAAAAAGACATTCCGAACAAGCTGTTGTATGGCTTTATTTGATCTTTGAACTCGTAATGGTGATCATAACCTCTGAGATAGGGTGACAGGTTTACACTCGACTTGTCGTCTTAGGTGGATTGTCAAGGTATTTCAAAATTTATCAATATATTTGAATATAATGGTGGAGGCAGGACTTAATGCGCTATTTGAAGGCCAAAGTTGACTTTTGGCCCATACGCGTGCACTCGACCTTTGAGGTAAGGAGACCGTTGTAATACGCGAACGTCGGCTTGTTTTACTTTACGATGGTTTACTTTGCTGCCTTTTTATTTTTTACATCCCTCAATATATGGCAGTAATTGCTAACACGGGAAATGTTCAGCTCTTGTATGACCAAAATTAAACCTTTAACCACTAAGTTTGACCTTGGCTTTTAAAATAAGAAAACGGCTGCAACACGTCGTCTAATGATGGTGGACATTTGTGTTAAGATATTTCAGAATCCATCAATTTTGGCAGAGTTATGGTTGAAATGGATATCTACACATTATCGGAAAGACATACAGACGAACCGTTCGACTGATTTATGCCACCTTTTTCGAGAGGGGGCATAGAAACAATTAAATATCGAAAAACAATAACACACACATGATGCACACAAGTAAACTTAACCATCACATATACAAATGCCTAATTTATGACTAGAGCCGTAACACATTTTTTAAAGATTTGACCTGGTTTTCGTAGTTTTGAACGCACTTGACCCAGATTTGACCGAGATATTTTCAAGATAAACAATCTCACAAGTTTCATTTTGTTGTGTTCGCCAATTGTTTGTTGTTTTTAATTTAACCATGTGACCTAGTTTTTAAACGCACGTGACACAGATTTCAATCAATCCTAGAAAAATGTCAAGATAAACATTCTGACCAAGATTCATCAAGATTTAATTTATAACTTAGGCCTCTCGAGGAGTACCAAGTTTTTCTCAGATTCGACCTGGTGACCTCATGTGTGACGCACAAGACCCAAATTCTTTATCGGGGTATATTTTTTCCAGAAAACATTATTATTACGTTTCATCAATATTGAGTCATAAATGTTGCTTCTACAGTAAAAACATGGTTTTTTCTAAGATTTTACCTTTTCCCTAGATTTTTTTACGCACGTAATCAAGATTCGAACTTTTCCTATAATTAACAAAGGTATGGTAAATTGTTTGACAAAGTTTCCTTAAGATTGGAAGAATTGTGTGGCCTCTAGAATGGTTAAGAGATTAAAGACCGCACGACGACGAACGCCGAACAAAGGGTGATCACAATAGCTCACCGTGAGCGCTTCGTGCTAATGTAATCTAAAAGCAATTAAAGCTTCAGTTTTGGACCGGTGTATGCAAAGCTTTTAGGGTTAATAACGGTTGAAGTCTTGCTTGTTACCTCCGCTTCGTATGGAAACAGTTCTTGTGCAGAAGAGTTTAAACCTGATGACTCCGGAATCGGAAACAACCTGCACATGAAAATATTAAAAACGTATGTGGTTTATAAAGTGTCTAACTATTAATCCAAAGATTACTTGTTCAGCTTTTTAATGAGCGTTAATAGATAATTCAGCTCTCTCATAAGTTCATCATTTTTTCACTTATTTATAAAAAACATTCATGTTTGACCAGTGGCCACATGAGACACACACAAATATAGAATTTGTATTTTGTATCAATTTGTTATATTCGATTAACTTCAGTATGTATTATAAGAATGTAAGAAGTGGGCACTTAACAAGCCAGTGTAAATAGTGATCGTGTAGCACAGCAGTTGAAATTAAATAGTTCTGAAATTAAAAAAGAACTTGAATTACAATATTGTTACTAAATGGGTTCATAATCATCAATATCATGTTGTTACTTACCACTGAATGTACGAATGTCCGTTTTCTAATTTCTTATAGTCACCGTGCCATTGTAACATGTCTTCAATATAGGTGCCTAAAAAAGGGGTTAGAGTTAAGATTATGTCAGGTTTGTTCGATAACGGCCAATTATGTAATTTGTTTATCACTGGGCGTGTTATAAACATAAAACATAAAAATAAACAATCGAAATTTTACATTGTAAATCATATTGATCTGAAAAGGTTGAGCTCGAATATAACTGTAAGCTTGAAAATGTTAACTCTTATATAATACTCGCTGATTTTCATAAAACACCATTTACATTGTTAATCTCCCCTCCACATTTTTCGTTCTATATTCTCAATATTCATGGTTTATTTTACATAATGATGCTTAGACAAATGGACAGAACGTGTGCTGTTTTGTGTCCGATATCTTCAGAAAATGAAAGTATAATAGGGGCTTATGCAAAATTACAACATCAGCAGTCACGAATAGTATTTGATGTAACTGTTTTGTTATATATATAACATAATCGTTTTCAACACAATATGGATTGTAATATAACATCATTGAATATGTTATAGTTCTTAATCATGTTGCTCACCAACGATATTTATAAAATAAACACAAATTACAACTTAAGCTTCAACAGGTCCAAACTTTGTTTATATAGATACTAGTCAATTTAGGAAGTTATTTAATCGTTAATAAACAAATTAAAAAATACATATACTGCTTCAATATAAACATAAGATATCACGTGTGAATGTGTATACTGATTTCGATTCAGAACAAAATATGGTTGTTGTGTTGTTGTTGTTTTTTTTCATGCATATTAATAGCTTTTGTTTCCTAAATCAGTTAATAAATCATGAAATTAAAAACAAAAATGTGATAAAGCCACTGGACAGTGTGTAAATTTTACCTGGAAACGGTCTTGATGCGATTTCATTTCTGTAAAACTTGAGGTTATCTTCCCTTCGCTCGGAGTCATTCTAGAAAGATATTATAAAATATAAAAACAACTATGTCTTCTACACATGTATACGCCCATATGAACCTGAGCATTACGGTAAACGCACTTAAGTCTCTTTAACCGATTGTGTTGCCAAAGCTAGTTGTTGTTTTACCTTGACAAAGTATCGATACATGTCAACAGAATGAACAGAAATTTGAGATTAAAAAAGCGATTAAAAAAAGAAAGACAAAAGCATTGTTTGAAACAGCTTTCAACAAATACATTAACACGATAAAGTATGATTAGTACCCGGTCGTTAATAACGGGCGCCACCTCTTTTTTGAGATGCTTCAATAAACGATCATATGCTACGTTTGATGTGGCGCTTAAGACCGCAAGTTTTTCAAGTACACGGAGCAAAGGTCCATCTAATTTAATCGCTAACGATATCAAACAATTGCTTCCAACATAAACACGTTGCTGCATTCACAAAAACATTTGCATTCTTCTAACAGAAATGGAGCAGATACGTCGGAGGTCGCGAATCACTCACACAAAATCACAAGAAGAGGTGGCGTCCGTGATTAACGAACGTATAGTATATGAAGACTCGAATATGTTAACCTTTTTGTCAGAGAGATAATCTGCAGACGACGCAATATCCGTTTTTGGGTGTGCGTCTTCTTTTGTATCGACAGTTTTATTATCTGGGGTATTCAAAGGAACGATTAAATTTGGTTCTGTTTCGTCTTTCATGGCCGATATTACAACAACCACATTTTTCAAAACGCCTGACATAAGTGATGTTGAAGGTGTTTCGTCTGTTATACCAGATGGTTCGCTTAGATGGTCGTGCGAAGATATTGGTTCCGTTACTGATGTTTCATTATAGTTAGATCCAGTATCTGTGTTGTGTGTAGACTTTTCCTTTCTTGAAATATGTTCTGTGGTTGGATTCATGTCAGATTGCTTGTTTGCGTGTTCTTCTTTTGATCCTGTCGATTCCATTGTTTTTTTATTTGTGGCATGGTCTGCAGGTACCGGAGCGTCTTGATCTTTCATAGAACAATCATCCAATGTCCGATTTGGTTCTTCTCGTACACCGTCATCGACGTTTGATTCAATTGAATACCTATTTATCCGTTCGGTGGTCACACTTTTTGCATGCTTCTCATCAAGATGTATTACCTCTATATCATTTTGTCGATTTAGCTTGCCGTTCTTCTCTTCGTTTTTCTGCAAGATCAAACACAACCAGTTGTTACGCTGATTTTCTCCACGCTATTTTGACTTGTAGATAAATAAAGCGTCACATACATCATCAATTCATTCTATTCATTCAATTGCTCACTTTATACTTGTAAAACTATATCTTTGTTGACCAAGTACAGTTTGATATCTAAGTGATACACATTTTAACAAATGGTTGCTTAATCCAGAAAAATGTATTCAAATCCGTAGACGTGCATTATAGAACACTTATGCGGAGTGATCTGAATTCATTAACTTGTCAACAGCAACATATTTTAATCGAAGCGTGGTTGCTAGTGTGCGATAGTGTTCGGCTGTGATTACTAAACGCATGTTATACGTTTAGAATGTCCATACATACATGTATATTTGTTAGATTGATATATATATTAAATCTGACAGTTGAATACTTTCAGTTTTATTAATAGTATAGCATGTGTATTA
Organism: Dreissena rostriformis; assembly: GCA_007657795.1. Classification (NCBI taxonomy): domain Eukaryota; kingdom Metazoa; phylum Mollusca; class Bivalvia; order Myida; family Dreissenidae; genus Dreissena; species Dreissena rostriformis. The sequence continues at coordinate 193,636 of VMBQ01001258.1, forward strand.
TAACTAAGTATTATATAGTGATATAAATATAAATGTGTTATATTCATATTCGCTATTTATCTTCATTTTTGTTTGCCTTAAACCAGTGTTGATATAGCCTACCGTGATCTGGAAAATAGTCGTTATGTACAAAATGGAAATATGGTTAAATTGAAACCATTTTGCATCACTTTAAGCGGAAAAAAGCTGATCATTTTAAATGAAATTATTATTATTATATTAAGTATGAATTCGTGAGCATTATATTATGAGTCTTGTTTTACACCGCTCTTATCAGTATTAGGAGTGCTTGGGAACTCTCAGGGCCCACACATAATTTAGCCTCTGGCTCGGACAGGACCTCATTATAAACTTACAATCACACACACTACATACTCTTGTAAATTCAATTTGAATGCATTCAAATTAAATGGTAATAAAATATCATATTAAATAAATCAACTGAATGACAAATTAATTGCTTAATTAGTGTAATGGTATGTCAACTTTCTCACTCAGTCTCGTAGTCTCTTAATTAAAAATATGCGTCTAAATAAACATATGATCTACAAGTACCTCTGTGTTACTCCGCTTCAACTTATACAATGACTGTTTTCTACGACACGAACAATTAACCTTACGAAGAATGTTACCCATTTTGCTAACTTTCACACACTCGAAATCGAAAGTGAAGGTGCTCGAGTTCAAGGTTCACTGGTACACGACACTGATAACATGCATGATATTGTAACAAATTAAAGCAGTGTACTAAAGGCTGTTGATCAATGATACAAAAAACGTTAGATCAACTGTGTTGGTTTGTAGATTTTCAATGAGCCTTAAGCAATGATCGACAAATAGCATTTCGCGAAAGTATCAAAAAAGTGTTCTTTATAACTCTATTCTCATGTATTAATCTGCAAATAGAAATTGTCATTTGGCAAGAAGTATGACCAACAATTACAAAACAATTTATCTGTACCTCAAGTTTATCTGTTATGTGTTACTGCTCAATATACAATAAATACAATCATATTATTTCTCAACTACATCAAAATATTTCCAACACTGACTACATGAATTAAAAATTAGCAAATTTACAGTGAAATGTCTATATCAATTATCAATAATTCCTTTGATTAAGTAAAAACATATTAGGTCGTATTCTTGTTCTTTTTTCGTGTAATGTTTTTTGTGAAGTGTTTATGCTCAGCTGCATAGCGAAATCGAAAATAGGCGTGTTGTTTGTGTTCCAAATATAGCGAAATCGAAAGTAGGATGATTGTTTGTGTTTCAAATACAGCGAAATCGAAAGTAGGCGTGTTGTTTGTGTTTTAAATATAGCGAAATCGAAAGTAGAAAAGTTCGGTTTAATTATATGGATTTGAAGATACATGCACACAACCACAAATTAAAATATATAGCCTTTATATAATTCAGCAATAAATTATAAAAATATATTCAAATCAAAAGCGTCTATGAAATTCTTAAATGTTTAAAGCATGATAAAGTTAGTTTCAATGCATAGCACATACACATCATTTAAAGAGACATAAATAATTGGAGTCATTAAAATAGTGTCCTTCTTCTTTTTCTAATACAATTTTTGAAATAACGAGAGTTTATTATTTACCTTTGAGGAAACACTTCCCATTTTAAAACGGGTAATAACTGAGCATAATTTACAATGCATACACGTTTACTTCCCTATGACTGAACGTCTCATAATATGGTTATGAGATCAAAACATGCTCGCACAAATACTTGTGCAGATAAAATAATATCGATACAACTTCTGTAGTAATTATAGTTCATGTATCTAAAGTTTTACGAGCTCACTCGATTTATTGCACCACTCCAATAAACAAGTGTAAATCAATACCCACTAGCAAATGTACATAACATTGTAAATTCAGTTCATACTAACGAAACAAATGACAAAATTTAAAGCATACACCAGCTCAAACATGAGTGTATACAACTTGTCCACATTTAGTTTCGCCATTTAAGTGTGTGTTCATTTGTGAATTCAAATCTTAGTTATTCAATGTATGAGTGCATTGTGCATGGTCATTTTAGCAAACCAATTGTAAAATGCGATCCATGTTATTTAAATACAAGACGATTATGATTTTAAATGAAATTTGCCTTTAATAAATACACATCCTAGCTTGTATTTAATCAGTAAACATATATACAAACGCTTATCAGTTGACCTAAATATTGATAAATACTAGTTCATAAAGAAGTACGTATATCTCAGAGTATGCATACCTGTATTCTTATTGTATCATTGACAGCTTAGTCAATATGCTGAAAACTACGGAATACCGTTAGGCCATCGTGGTTACACATTAAAATCCAGAGGGCCACAATGCGAGAGTGCGAGAAAACGATTACGAGAGGGCGGGAATACGATGACGAGAGTGCGAGAATACGATGACGACAGTGCGACAGTGCGAGAGTGCGAGAATACGATAACGAGAGTGCGAGAATACGATGACAAGAGTGCGAGAATACGATGACGAGAGTGCGATAATCCGATGACGACAATGCGAGAGTGCGA
>VMBQ01001259.1:0-56225 GCA_007657795.1 Dreissena rostriformis
TACACCAATTGATAAGTTTTCACAAAGTTCATTTTAAATCAAAACTTAATAAAAGGATAATGCGTTCATATTTTGTTTTAAATTTGAGCTCTTATTAAAATGTACCAGTTATTACAAAACATATGTTGCTAGTATTTGTTCAAAACAAATTCGTTTGCAAAAGAAAACACACTCACATCATTTGACGTTTTCTTACATTTCAAGTAACGATTTCCCAGAAGAAACACATGAACTTTACATTAACTGATCATGTCCTATTGAAATATCTATTATAGACATGAACTTTACAACAAAAGACCATGTCCTATTGAAATAACTATGATAGACATGAACTTTACAACTGACCATGTCCTATTGAAATAACTATTATAGACATGAACTTTACAACTGACCATGTCCTATTGAAATAACTATTATAGACATGAACTTTACAACCACTGACCATGTCCTATTGAAATAACTATTATAGACCAACTCGTGTCTTTACTTTGTACTATGTTTTTACATAACAAACTCCCCTGGTTGTGGTACTTAATTATACAGAGAAACATTTCAACTGCAGAAACCTATGTGGGATTCTCTCTTTTTTACCACGGGACACTACTTGTAAATGTGGTCACACCAAATAAAACAATGAGTTGTCGTTCTTAGCGTCTACACTAATATGCCCGGTACAAACAATTCTGGTCCATTATATCAACCAATTAAAGCTTACTTTAAATAATAACGGTTGATACGGTGTGTGATTTTGAAAGGATTATCAACGGTTCAGCTTTATTTGTTGCAGATTAGTGGTTTTTTCCAAACAAGTTGCTTTTTCCGGGAAACATATAGTGGAAGAACGTTATTTCCCATAATGAAATGTAAAGAACGCTTGGGCGCACTGAAAGTGTGCACAAGGAAATCGAGTGTGTTTGGCGTTTCCGTCATTCAGCTTTGGACAGTCGAACTGTAAAGACATAGTTAAAGGTTGTGTTTGTTTTCTTTTTTGTATTGTATATGTAATTACTTTTACAGCGTGAATACATTTTCGAACTTAATTAATAATTTAGGTCTTAGTTAACTAAGAGATGAAAAACTAAATAGGCGGATATTGAATATGTGTATGAATGAAAGGTTTTTCATGTAGATACCATTAATTTTGTAAACATGTATTTTTAAATTATTATATCATTTTGATGTGTGTCAGTTTGATGCTGACAAGTAGACTGTCCAGATGCTTTACCAAATACAGAAAATGTATTGACAATTATATAAGTCTTGTTTTGTTCATTTGCGATTAGTAAGAAATTACCTTGTATTTTATTTGAGATTCCTAGTGAAGAGAGACATGGAGTACACTGTTGATATATCAGACGTGAATGCCCTGGTATTTGAGGAATTGGAATTTCATCTTTTATTTGTGAACAGACAATTAGTTGGGTTTTATTGTTGAATAAACCAGTTATTAACAAGCGGATAACCCTCCCACTACAGATATGCGGCCATGATGGATAGACAGGATAGTTGAATCGTTACAAGTGTAAAGGTGAGCACGATGTAAAATATCGTGAAACCTCTTAAATCAGACAATTATATTACATTTATCAGTTTTTTTGTATGAACCGGCCATGGGGAAATCACACAAACGTTGAAGTATTAGTAATAACTCTAGTAGTAGCATTGGAAAACAAAAACAAGGAAAGTTCTTGGAGATCTAGGAAATTCAACAAACGGTGTGTTGGGTGAAACGTGCAACGACAATTACAGTGTTAGTGACGCTAACCACGGTGCTCATTCCGTACTATTCAGTGGCTCTGTGATGTATAACGCAGTGTTCGCACCAAGTGAAGGGGCGGCCGGAAATGGAGACGAGGGAAACATTCTATCACAGGTCAGTCAACCATTTAACTATGACGTTATTAGTTTCCTGAAATCAATGGAGCAGACTACGAACATTTACTTGCAATTATAAACACAATGTTAGAAAACATTAGATAAACTTGAGAAAAAAGTAAATGGCGAAGAATCAGAACTTTGCAAGCTGTGGAATGTCGTACAAGACAACAATAAAGTAAAGAGTGAAAATATTAACAAGATTGCTGAACATCTTTTGTCGCTTGAGATGGCATTTGCAAAGTCACAGAGCGCCATCTCAAACTGCAGCAAGAAATATCTGAAACATACCATAGTCAGTATTCAGGACAATGTGGACATGAAATGTTTTAACTGGTGTCAGACGGCAAAACAAGATTCAGTTTAAATGTCAGGGCCATTTCAAACTAAGTTGATTTTCATATGGTATCTTAGATTAGACTTGTCAACAGGCAGATGAAGTAGACATCATTTCTGACAGAAAATCTCCAAAATCGTTATGCAATCGAACCGTCACTGAAACAACTAGAATCCGTTGCTTAAACTGTACGAATTCGTTATTATATGTTATACATCCTTTTTTTTAAAGAACGTTGATAAGATAAGAGATCGTATAATAACTAAAGATGATAAAGTACTAAACATAAGTAAGCAACTGAAGCAAACACATTGAAATGTGTCGAGATTTATAGGAAACAAGACGCATATTCGAAAGTCAAGAAAGAAATCAGTTAGATAATACAAAATGTGCCCTATTATTGAAAAACACGGAATGTCTCAGCAAAACTACATCGTTTCGCAACGTATTGTGATGTAAAAAGATACCATCAAAGCTAAACAAGGTTACCCAATGTGTCTCTGAATACTCCAAGTGAGCTTAAAGCGTGTCTTGCGATAGAAAACAATTTGTAGAGCATAAATTGCCAGCAAAATCAGGAACGTAATGCAGATTTCATAAGTGGTTGTGTACAATAATAATTTCGCATTTAATATGTGTTATTCAGCAATATTTGCACCACACTTAAGGCAAAATTACCAAGTGTAACACAATGTCTACTTGAAATTGTGCTTTTGATTGTGTGTTTGTTTTTGTATCATAGGAAATTATCTTATCTTAACAGCATGTCTGAATTATTAAGAAAGTATAATGCTATTGGAATGATACATCGTGTGTTCTTTCTATTAAATGTATAAGTATGTGTTCAAATGTATAATGGTTAATATTGTAAATTGTTACAAACTATTAACAACAATTATTTTACAGTTTTATTTTTACTTGCAGTTTTACTCTTTTCGTTTATGAGCATGTCAGGTTTCATAAAAGTGTCTTCGGTACTTTCCGAATAATCGCAAAACGCAGGTTCTCAAGGGGTATAACTGTTGGAGAGCGAACATGTAAAAAAATTACCGCTTCATCGTCATAAGAATACCTAACTGGTTGCTTGGCAGCATACATCTTAAACAGTGTGATGTCGTCACGATCGGAAATGACCCCATCTTAGGTTCGACACCTAGATACTTGTAATTGTCTGATACCTGTACAAATCTATGAATTCCTTACCTCATCCCATCTTTAGAAAAGGTAGTGGTGCTCGATTATTTTTTGGAAATGTTTCATTATTATTTCAGTATTTAAAAAAAGCAATTTGAATCATGAAGCCAACTTATGAATCTTATTGAGATATAAGCCAACTTTTTGTTTAAAGAGACTGCTTCCCGTAAGACAATAATTGAGGAATATTGTTTAAATAACTTTGTTTCACATTATAATGACATTTTAATTTCAATCCTGACATTTGTATTATTCTGAAAAATATTTTTTATAGCAAAATCTGATAGATGAAACTAATATTTTTATTTTGTTTGTTCCGGAAAAATTCCAATTTTGAAAGCGTATTATACTCAAATGTTGATTAGTTATCATTCAATGAACTTAAACGCTTAACAAAAAGGGTGTACCGATTGTGTCGAGCTATATTTCTGAAACTAAGTATATATTTTGAAAAAAAAATATTTGATTTTGAATTGAATCTTAAAACAAAGGCACAATTGCTTGCTTCAGAGCAATTTTATTACATTACTGTCTTGTCAAATAAATGTGTTGATGTGTTGACACAATTTTTGTTTCACTTAAATTAATTAACAAGGCGATTGTAAAAAAAAAACAAAAAAAAAAAAAANCAAGAAATGTTCAAGGATTACCGTCCGTCTTTATAAACATAGAATATATTTTTTCAGTTTTTCTGTTTTTGCATTGAAGGTTACCCGCATGAGTGAGGCCGTCATGATGCTGTACAGATAGCGGTGACGCCGGAAATACCTGTTTAGGCTGCTAAGAAATCCTCTCATTAACCCGTTCAGAACCTTCGAGTTTTGTAAGAGACAGAACAAGTATGGCCAAACTTGACTGATCTACCTTAATATTATGGATTTGTTTAGTCTCGCCTTTTTGCAATATCTCTTCGGATTTTGTTGACATAAGCCAATGCTGTCTTAGCAGTGTTTTCTGTTTTTCTTGTTCAGTGATAAATTGTTTTGATGTGAACCTTAAAGTCATTGTTTTTCCAAAAGTGTTACAGAAACTGTATTTCCATTATTTTGGGAAATAGTATCAGATTCAAGATTGATGGAATTCTCCAAATCAGCATAAACATCGGCATTCTTAAATCAAATCCAAACTTATCCTGACATTCTTCTCCGGAAGTCAGTATGTTTTTAACGAGTCATCTTTAAGTATTCAACAAATATTTGGATTAAATGCTGTCAGACATTTTGTTCTTTTCGTGACAAAAGCAGACAGCAATTTTGAAATAAAAACATAATAAGTTATTGTAAATACAATAAATAAAAGACAATATATGCATGTTTTTCTTTTTCATTTTGTAAATATCAGTGTTAAATGTTTCTTGCATAATGTTTAGACATAATTTTGAAATAATATTAGTCGGTAAAATCAAACTGTTCAAAGTATGTTTTGCAATTGAACTTCAATGAGGTCAAATTGAGTTCCGCTCTATAAATAGCATGATCTAAAAATAGACATGTACAATCAATAGAAAGCTAAATTTTACACGATGGGCTGCTAAACAATCGATTCACTTATAGTAATAGGATACAGGTCTTAACGAGGGACGTCTATAAATATATTTTTCAGCTATAAAGTTTAACATTTACAATACATTCAGCAAATGAAACAATCTTTATAAGGATCGTGGTAAGTGTCTGACTATAAATTTGTTAATAAGATAATTTTTGAAACTAAGCCATGGTATTTTGTTTTGTTATTATTTATGCTAACTCATTCCACTGTGCCGGTGTGTGTATTTTGACACTTATCCAAACCGTGTTTTGACCGCAATTTGTATAATCAAAGTGTCTCCATATTATAAAATATATACTTAATATGTGCGGATTCGGCTTTAATGCAGTACATTCCTGATACAGAGTTGTATTTCTAAGTATGCCATTCAAACGATGTATGTTATCCGATTCATTGTGTACATATTCATCTTCAAACCGTGTGTTTCTCTGGTAATGCAGTGCAAAGTCATGAAGAGTATAGTCCATAGCTGAGACAGTATTATTTTATATCATGACACATTCTTCAATGACAGAACAATATATAGGATATTATTAAGAAAATACAAGCACTTATACTTATTTTAATTGTATAATAATTTTAACAAATGATATCGTCAATTGCGCTAATTAGAAGTGTTCAGTGTTTTGAACGCTATAGAGCACTGAAATAGCAGAGCACTGGGGCAACGGAAAAAAAATAGCAACGGATCCTAAGAGAAACGAAGCTACAACGCCAGGGAGAAACGTAGAAACGAAGAAAGGAGCATGCAGCAACGGAACAGAGGAGCAAATAGCAAACGAAGCACGGGAGCAACGGAAAAATAGAGCAACGTTGCAATTATGCAATAAAGCAATTATGAGCAATTGGGAGCAACTGCGCAGTGTAGCAACGGATAAACGGAGCCATAGAGCTATTGAGAAATCGAACAATGAAGTGAATGAGTGATAGAGCCAGCCAGCAACGTACCGTAGCAATTGGGCGAGTACACAATAATACAACGAAGCAATCGCGCATTTCAAGGGAACAGGAAAGAAACGGAGCAACGGAGCAATAAGACTGATCATACAAGAAGTGCCCATTGGCACATCAATCACAGAATAGTTTTTGGGAAACTAGATACTTTGGAAAACAATATCACTTGGTTATAAAATAAATCATTGATTTCTACGCATTGACAACACTAATATTACATACAACCTTTTCCTTCCATAGAATGTTTTTCTTTTCAAATATGTCAGCGAAAATTTATCTTCAAAAACTACTTCACTCCAAGTACGAATATTTACATTATGTTATAATTACAAATACATATTGCAATATCCAAGCGTATAGCTTGAACCGGCAAGGGTTGCAACTCGTGACGTCACATATGGGATGCAAACGAAAAGTCGCACTTAATTATCTCGCTTTACATGGGTTTAAATAATGTTTAAAAGCTTTTTTCTGATTGGATTAAACAGTCCGAAATCATCCAATCAAGAAAGTCGAGACACTACCTATCCCAGAACATTCAATCCCATGATGCATGCAAGCTATTGAGGAAACAAAAATCGTGTACCAAAAAGTTCGGAATATTGTTTGTGTGGTTATAGAAAGTGTTCCTGACTGAAGTCAATGTAATATTACCTTATAATCATGTATGTATCTGTTTAAAACAAGACAGTGGAAGAATATTTGTGGAAAACATAAGAATTATGATTACCTACTTGTGTTTGCTAACATTTTCGGGTTGTAACGGAAATAACGGAAACTGTGTGCAGGCGTGAATTGGTTCAAAACAAGGAAATAAAGTTACATTTATTCATCATATAACCTTTTTCAAGTAATTTATTTCAAAATCGAAAGTTGAAATTATTTTTGATAACAATACATAACTACAGAATGGCAAGTTTTAGTAGCAGCGTTGCCAACCACGACAATTCAAGTGACGCAGTTTCAGACAATATTATCGATGGATCATGCGAGCCGTGTATGAGAAACAACCAGACAAAACCGGCCACTCTGATCTGCAAGGTATGTAACGTTCTTTTGTGTGACCAGTGCACACAACCACACACCATTCATACAGCAGGGAAGCATGACATAGTCCTTCTGAAGGATGTGGATTCAGTCCCGGTGATAGTGGACATGAAAGGCATGGACACCTGTCGGCCACATGGCAAGAAGATCCGGTTTTACTGTCAGGACCATTCCAAGCTCTGTTGCACTACTTGTGCTGTCTTACATGGAAAATGTAGTCGATTAGATGAAATAGCCAGTGTGTCTGAACGACAAGTACCAGCACCGAGTTTCTTACAAAAGATCTTACAAAAATCAGAAGCTGATGCAGATTCTGAAATAGGGGATTGTAAACAGTCAGAGACGCGTTTGAATAAGGATATTGCAAACATTTCTAAAGAGTTGAATGACATGAGAGATCGTTTCATGAAACTTTTTGACGAAGCCGTAAAGAAAATAATGCATAAAGCAAATGCAATAAAGTCTGAAGAGGGAAAGCGACTTGATGAAAGACATGCAGCATCTTCCAAGGTTAAGACAGAAATAAAAGAAGTGCTGTCAATTTGTTCCACTCTCTCGGAACATGGAACAAAAGAGCAAAAATATATATTTTGGAGAAATGTGGTGGACAAAATTGAAACTTTCCAATCTGATATCACTGATCAACGAAAGAAGAAAGTCACAACAACAATGGCATTGTGTTTTCCAAAGGAACTACTGTCAGTCCTTGAAAACAGAAACAACTTTATCCAACTGAGTTGCGAGAGACACAATACAGGTATTTTAGATTGTATTCAACTTACATTCAAATACACAGATCTTTAAACTAGTTTATTTTAGTCTTCATATTCTGACGATTTTGGGAGTTTTACTTCCCGCCATGATGAATGTTAAAGCATTTCTCCTACCTCCTATTCTGTATAGCTATGTCCACCTTTTGAGCATTTCTCTTTCCTCCCATTCTTACTAACAAGACGTTTCGTTTTTCCATTCTGTACATTAATGCATTTTTCCTTCCTCCTTTCAGTTTTATCTACGTCTTTCTTTTTCCTCCCTTTCTGACTATATAGGCTATGGACATTCCTCTCATTGTTTTACACAGGGCCCTCTTTGGCCCTCAGGGGAAGGTACCCAGGTCACTCATGAGGGGGAATTTTTGCGGCGTTACTATTTTATGGGGGAATTTTTTACTTACTCTCTTATTACTACATTTTTTAACGTTTGCAATACATTCATTGCTTTTTTCATAATTAAGTATATTTGACTAGATATACCTGAAATTGATTCAGATATAATAACCATAAGACACTTCATATTTTTTTTATTTTGGGGGGGGGGGGATTTTTCCAAAAAATAGGGGAACAAAGTATACTTTTTTGATGGGGGAAGGTATTCGGCCCCAAATAAAACGGAGATCGAGGGCCCTGATTATAATTATTATTATTACTTGTAAGTTGGGTTACGTTAAATAGTACCAGGTACACGAGACTTCCCGTTCCAGCGTCGATCCAGTGGGAAGCATCAAGAACTCTTCGTGTGTGTTTTTGTGTGCGTATTCCGAAGTTTATGGGGGCCTTCCGCGCCTGATGCTGCATGATATGAGGACCTGGAATGTTTCCAATATAAAGAAGTGAAACTCCAGAAGCTAGCACTCATACCATATTGACAAACAAGACTCATTAAAGTTGGGACGAATTCTGAATTATAGCTGGAGTTTCCTGCTATCTCTAGTTGTTACTAAAAGATTTTCAATTTTTGGCGTGTTCTTGTGTTGGGGGGGGGGGGGNGGGGGGGCGGAGTACCCTGGGGAAACCCCACCTGTCTTGCATGGTGACCAACAACTCACACACGATAACGTAGGTTAGGACATGCAGGGCGGTAAAACCTGCAACCTCAGAGGTCTAATAAGTTAGTAGAAGCCATTTAAGCATTACCTATTTAATAAGAAAGGTAATGTATGCAAGCTCTTGCTATTGAGACATGGTTTAGTACCAAGGCTGACACATGCAAAACATGTATTTCTATGTGTATTATGTAAAGAAATACTCAAATACATTGACAAGATGGATTCTCAGCACATTATGAACGACAATTAATATGCGATAGAAATGCGCATTACAAAGTAATTTTCATATTAAACATAATGTAATACACATATTATTTTTTTATTCAGCAAAAAGGTAATTAATTATCGAAGTCACGAATAAGTGGAAATGACAACAGACTGCTAACTGATGAAACTTAGTAGGTGTTGAAGTGTTCACCACACTGAACAGTTGTTCCTGTTGCAAGTGTAGAGGTTCTTCAGAGGGTTGGGGTCTACGGAAGTCGTACAAACAAGTGGCGCAGGCTTCACTTGGGGCCTTGGGGTGACGAAGTGCTAAAGGTTCAGTGAAGAATGCAGATATTGAACGTATGAGTGTTTTTTTTTTAAGGCAACGGTCCCCTGTTTGTCGCATTGTATATATTTGTGGCGACTCGATTATTTTTTTACTTTCTAATCAAAAAGCAGGCAGCCTGAGGAAAATTATATATTGTATTGTGTTTTTTTTGTAATTGGTCTTCCGAGGGCTTTTAAAGCCACATCGCAATTGTGAGGTCGCGAACATAGCGCTCGGTGGCGGCCTCAGGGTGTCGGCCTCGCGCTACATTATTTTTGTAAATACTTTTCCAAATTCCTGAACGCTATTTTAAGAGAAATATTGCGTTAGACTGTAAAATTGTATTATTGACATTAATTTTGTTAAAAAATACATTAACCGGTGAAAGTGTTTTCGTGCATACTGTTAATAGATGGCAACGTCAGTAAACACAATAAGAATATATTATTTCTTGATAGTACGGCCTCTTAATCCCCCATCGGATGAGCCAGAGAAAATCACCGATAGGTACAAACCGGTTTTCGTGTGTATATAATCACTACACTACTGTCGTCACGTTTGTTACGCTTTACCGACCAAGCATCTCGTGAACTTATGCATAAAGTGTGCTCATTGGGCTGTCCGGTTAGCTAGCGCAGTGGTTGGTATACACGCTTCTCGACTCCGTTTAGGAGAACCCGGTTGTATTCCCGTTGACGGATGCATGTGATTTTGGTTGGCGGTCACCATATCAGACAGGTGGGGTTTCTCTTCGGATACTCCGGCTGCCCCCAACAACACAAGACCACACCAAAATTAAATATATAATACAGTAAAACACATATTGCTGGAAATTGCAGCTATAATTCAAAATTCATCACAACTTTCGTGAGTTAAGCAGTTAATTAGGTTGGAGTGCTGGGACACAATCCAGGTCCTCACATAATGCAGCCTTCGGCGCGAAAGGACCTTAAACTTCGAACACACACCCGCATAGTTTGTACATTGAAGCCTTACATCTGACAAGCCTGTTTAAGCCTTTGCTAAAAAAATGTCTCTTGCCACAAACTTTCACACACAGACACACGCTTACGCAGCATGTGTATAATTCGACAGTAAATTTAATACAAATTGATTACGGTTGTTTTATACCCTTTGAACTCCAGGTCTTAACTTAAAGCTCAATATGTCAGTGAAAAAAACAACAACAATGGAAATAATAATTTCATTACAAAGAACGTATTTTGTTTATTGTTTCTCTAAACATCATAAATAAACAGAAAATTCAATATTCATATTGAATGTAAGTCATTGGCAATCGTATTTGTTTACTTGCTCCTGAAACATAGAAGGTTTTTAATAATATCATCGTTGACAATTGGGAATGTGCGTATCAAACGGAACATATTTTTTCCAGTTATAAACAACATGAGTACATTTACATATTTGAATAGCGATTTCACACGTATTGACTCGTGATAATAACGCCGACGAGGAAGAAAAAAACTGGAAATGCTATGAGGACATCCAAGTAGTTTTTGTCTTCGGGCAGCTCCGTGAACTCTCCGAACCTTTTCTTGAGGTCTTCTCTTCCGGTCGCCTTTAGGAAATCTACGGGTTGTATGTCGGCGGCCGCGGCACTATCTGTTAACAACGAGTCGCCATCAAATGCCTTGTCAGAGTGAGCCGACTGCATAGATGTTGGCAATGAGTCGCTCTGAAAAGTGAGACGACAGCAGAAACGAAGTTTTGCGAAATTTGGTTTTATGTCTTTTGCGGCCAAAGTAGCTCCACCCCAGCCTGCGCATTCGCGCAGTCTGGTCAGGAACTACACTGCTGCTAGTGAGACTAAGAAAAGTTGCATGACCTAATAGCGGACAAGGTAGCTTCTACGCTGGCCGCATGTACGACATTAAACCTATTTTCGCATTACGCTGCTTAATTTATTAACAGGTCAAACGAATAGCCCTGCCTCTAATAACAATGAGATATATATGAAATTTAAAATGTTTAAACAAATTAACAGGGTGGAAAGCATTAGTAATTTGTCAAAATTAAAAAAAAAACTAAATCGAAATTGTTACTTAATTAATCTTAATGAATCTAATTTGAAACTTCAAAGATATCACAGAGCTGTCGTGATCATAGTATCGCAAATTAAGTTATCTGATCACTCGTGAATTAATATCCATGGTGTTTTAATAATTATTCAGATCTAAACACAACAACAATGTCGTCTTACATGACAATTCCACTATTTTTACAAGTAGGTATTCAAATCAATGTGTACTTCTTTAATGTACTGAACACATTCAAGACCACAGAAAGTAAGACTTTGAATAAATTAAAGCTTACTCACCGGTGGGTTATCTACGTTGTACATATATTTCTTCGTCTTCATTTTGGCTTAGGTCAATACACCTCTTAAAAGATAAAGTGAAGTTCCCGTCTTCCTTAGTGAAACATGAATGTCATATATCTTATCCTTTAGAGTGTTGTCCCAAAATGTATTTGTAGTAAACCTTAAATCATCGACTAAACAAACTTTTTGTATTGACCTACTTGTTATCATCTATGCGAGCTGTGTATGTTTACATTGTGTGTCTTTCTCATGGTTGAGTAATCTAGCTTGACGGTGAACTGTGTTTTACAAACATATATCTTCATGATATTGGCTGCTACATTTTCGACTAAACTAAAGCGTGTCTGATGATAATTATTATAATTATTGCATGATAAAATATATAATTTGTGTTGCACGTATTATTATATTTCCGTTAGCGAATTATTTAAATCGTACTCGTTATAAAAAAGAGGTTTATGGTAAGAGTTCATCGCACTTAGTTGATTCAGTTCAATGTACCTTGTACACTTACGTTGAGTATTTTTACCAATCATAACCCTCAACTGTTAACTGGCCAAAATTTAGTTTTGATAATCTGAATACAGTACTTTTTTATTCACTGTAAACGAACTGATGAACCAAACTGTTTGATAAAAACTGTAAAACCGCATATAGATTTTGAATAAGAATTGAGAAGACAATTAACAGCAAACATCCAATGTATATGTGGAAATTCCGTGAACGAATAACACGGCCTTTAATAATTTGCGCCACCTCTTTTTCAGATGCATTAATAAACGAACCAATTATATATACGTTCGAAGAGGCGCTTATAACCGAAAGTGTTTTAATACATGAGGACATTTACAGGATGAGTAGGTTTTGTGCATTAACATTATTATTATTATTATAATTAATACCATATAGTCATTTCTAAATCCTCCAAATTCTGTCCAGATGTTTCCTTACCTTTGATTCAGACAATCTAGCCATTTTTAATTCATCCCATTTAGACGATCATGCATTTCCCATTCCGTCCCTTCGGATTATCAAGGCATGTATCCTCAATCACAATCATGTCTATCTAGCCATTGCGTCTTCCTCCCTTTATATTGGCCTATTTATTTCACCAGCCCTCATTCTGTCTATCTAGTCATTTCATCTCTTCTGTTTTTGACTATTTAAATAATGCAAGTTCTTCACGTTCAGACTATCTAGGCATTGCTCCTTACTGTCATTCTTGCGCCGTCCTCCTATCATGTCTATCTAGGCAATGCTCATTCATCACGATCTGACTATCTATGCATTAATCCTTGCTCGCATTCTGACTATCTATGCATTCTTCCTCGCATTCTGACTATCAAGACATTGTTCCGTCCTCACGTTCTGACCATCTAGACATTGCTCCTTTCTCTCATTCTAACCATATGGACATTGATCCGTCCTCACGTTCTGCCTCACGCTGTAACTATCTAGGCATTGCTCCGTCCTCACGCTGTAACTATCTAGTCATTGCTCCGTCCTCACGGTCTAACTATCTAGATATTGCTCCGTCCTCACGGTCTAACTATCTAGACATTGCTCCGTCCTCACGCTGTAACTATCTAGGCATTGCTCCGTCTTCACGATCTTACTATCTAGTCATTGCTCCGTCCTCACGCTCTTACTATCTAGTCATTGCTTCGTTCTCACGGTCTGACTATCTTTTTATTGCTCCGTCGTCACGGCCTGACTATCTAGTCATTGCTCCGTCCTCACGGTCTGACTATCTAGTCATTGTTCCGTCCTCAGGTTCGGACTATCTAGGCATTGCTCCTTCCACACGCTCTGACTATCTAGACATAGGTCCTTTCTCTCATTCTGACTATCCGTACATTGCTCCTTCCTCTCATTCTGACTATCTAGACATTGCTCCGTCCTCACGGGTCTATCTTTCTAGACATTGCTCCGTCCTCAACCTCTAACTATCGCGACATTGCTCCGCCCTCACGCTCTAACTATCTAGACATTGCTCCGTCCTTACCCTCTAACTATCTAGACATTGCCCCGTCCTCACGCTCTAACTTTCTAGACATTGCTCCGTCCTCACCCTCTAACTATCTCGACATTAATCCGTCATCACGCTCTTACTATCTAGACATTGGTCCATCCTCACGCTCTAACTATCTAGACATTATTCCGACCTCACGCTCTAACTATCTAGACATTGCTCCGTCCTCACGCTTTAACTATCTAGACATTGTTTCGTCCTTTCTCTCTAATTATCTAGACATTGTTTCGTCCCGACGCTCTAACTATCTAGACATTGGTTCGTCCTCACGGTCTGACCATATAGACATTGTTCCGTTCTCACGGTTAAACTATCTAGACATTGCTCCGTCCTCACGCTCTAACTATCTAGACATTGTTCCGTCCTCACGCTCTAACTATCTAGTCATAACTCCGTCCTCACGCTCGAACTATCTAGTTATTGCTCCGTCCTCACGGTCTGACTATCTTGTCATTGCTCCGTCGTCACGGTCTTACTATCTAGGCCATGCTCCTTCCTTTTATTCTAAATATCTAGGCACCGCTCCTTCCTGCCATTCTGTCTATCTCGGCATTGCTCTTTTCGCTCATTCTGACTATCAAGACATTGTTCCGTCCTCAAGCTCTAACTATCTAGACATTGCTCCGTCCCAAC
Source organism: Dreissena rostriformis (assembly GCA_007657795.1). Classification (NCBI taxonomy): domain Eukaryota; kingdom Metazoa; phylum Mollusca; class Bivalvia; order Myida; family Dreissenidae; genus Dreissena; species Dreissena rostriformis. The sequence goes on from VMBQ01001259.1 coordinate 14,322, forward strand.
GCTCTAACTATCTAGACATTGTTCCGTCCTCACGTTCTGACTATCTAGACATTGTTCCGTCCCGACGCTCTGACTATCTAGACATTGCTCCGTCCCCACGGTCTGACCATATAGACATTGTTCCGTCCTCACGGTCTAACTATCTAGGCATTATTCCGTCCTCACGGTCTAACTATCTAGTCATTGCTCCGTCCTCACGTTCTGACTACTTTTTATTGTTCCGTCCTCACGCTCTAACTATCTAGACATTTTACCGTCCTCTTATTCTGACTATGTAGTCATTGCTCCGTCCTCACGTTCTGACTATCTAGAAATTGTTCCGTCTTCACGATTAAACTATCTTGACATCGCTCCTTCCTCTAATTCTTACTATCTAGGTATTGCTCCGTACTCAAACTCTAACTATCTAGACATTGTTCCGGTCTCACGCTCTAACTATCTAGACATTGTTACGTCCTCACGCTATAACAATCTAGACATTGCTCCGTCCTCACGCTTTAAGTTTCTAGACATTGCTCCGTCCTCACGCTCTTACTATCTAGACATTGTTCCGTCCTCACGCTCTTACTATCTAGACATTGTTCCGTCCTCACGCTCTAACTATCTAGACGTTGTTAGGCCTTACGCTGTAGCTATCTATACATTGTTCCGTCCCCACGCTCTAACTATCTAGACAGTGTTCCGTCCTCACGCTCTAACTATCTAGACATTGTTCCGTCCTCACGCTCTAACTATCTAGACATTGCTCCGTCCCCACGCTCTAACTATCTAGACATTGCTCCGTCCTCACGGTCTAACTATCTAGGCCATGCTCCTTCCTTTTATTCTGACTATCTTGACACCGCTTCTTCCTGCCATTCCGTCTATCTCGGCTTTGCTCCTTCCTCTCATTTTGACTATCTATACAATTTTAATATTATTCCTCACAGTTTGATCATCTAGGAATTACTCCGTCATCACGTTCTGACTATCTAATTCTCCATACTCATATCGTTCTGTGCTAGCACGACAAATTTGTTCCCGTCATTGTTTGTGTCGTGTGGGCACTTCTGATTCGTCGTTCTGGCGTGTTTGCAAGTTTGATAGGCGCGAACACAGCGGGTTTAAATGGCGTCAAAGCGTCTACCCGCCGACAAGAAAGAACGACAAATGTCATTATTGTCCTGTTGGCGCGTTCATCTAACGTCCGTTCGTGTTGTAATGCTGGCGACATTCATACCCGCCGAAACGTATTAAATCTGTAAATAAAGTAAGCAACCTGTGTGACCTCGGGTTAAAAAACACTAACACTAATTATTAATATTACTATATGTATTATTTACCCAAATAGTTCGATGTACGTGTTGTTGTCCACGTACATTCTTAATCATTATCATACGCCACATATATAAGGTACCCGCGCAACAATGAAATCCAAACGAAATGCACCCTTTGCTCCATAAAAGGACTCTTTTATTAATGTTTCCTTGGTCGATACGCCCGATGTTTAGGAATTTGAAACATATCATTGCCAAAACGATAATTTCTTTTTTCATTTCCTGCACGATAGTTATAATCTTGTATTATATACATTGGTATACCACAAGTACACTATTATAGTAGTATTGTAGTATATTTTTTATATGGATTTATAATATTATGAATAACTATGAATAATGTATTATATCAAGTTTTAACATTTTACCATGTTAGTTTTATAACATCTACCAATACGTGGCAATCTTCATCAATATCCGTGAAATAATCTGATCATGTTAAGTGGATAACCAAAAAATGATAATTAATTATGGTAACAATTCCGAAATTTTATAAATCAAATAAAACATATTTTAAGGAAGAACAAACGACTGACAACCATCATGGATTTTAGTATTTTCACCAATCGTTACGTTGTTTACCTTCATTGATAAGAATAAAATAGTATGAAGATGAGACATTTTCACAGATTAATGAAACGACCGCTTATCGTAATAATTTTGTTTTAAACCAACCATATTTAGTTGGATATTCTGTTATTGTCTCTCTTAAATACCACATTCAACTACACCCTGCGCAGGCCGCAGAAGGAAGTCTTTAAGTGGTTCAGTACAGCGTTATGTTTGCATACTTCAAACAATACTTGGTAATGATGAGTGTTCTACTTAACAAGGAAAATATAATGCGATTGTTCTATTCAAAAGTGAGAAGTGTTTAAGTGTATATAAAAATAGATGTCTTAAGCGCATACACAACCAAACAATTCCATTATTGAGACTATGCACTTGAAGACGTATTTTCTTTTTATTCCTAAAAACCCTTTTCCGGCTGAAACAATTTCTTTTTAGTTAATTCAATGTGTACACTTATAATTGCAACAAAGTTCGAATCACTTCTCACAAGATGCTATGTAACGTATATGTAATTGACTGATATCTAGATTTTAGTTATATGCTATCATAATCAGTTTTCCGACCTTTGTCAATAAGTATTTACTGAATACATCTTTGTTGTCATTTTAGCCCAATGCTTTTATTATGCTTCGATGTAAGCAATACACTCGTCTATGCCTCATTAAATTGGCTTAGAAAGCATTGTAATCCAACCTATATCAGTATTTCAGTTGCATTTAACTGTTTAATAATTCATCTGCAATATACGGTACGGTAATAAATAAGCATATAGTAATTTTCATCACAGTTCATATTGTACATATGTTCATTTTAACTTTGTATTGATAAAATAACAAACACAATTAAGTATAACAGTTGAATGCCACTAATTTGTGGACTTCACTTCACAAGTCAATGCTAACTAGATATCAGTGACAGTAAACGACAAGTAAAGAAAATAATTGAAACAGAGCGTTTCAATAAGCCTCAGGCTTTCGATGCAACAACAAATATTTTAAATTAATAAAAAAAAAAACACTTTCTGGCAATAACTAGGAATTGAGTATAAGTCATCTACATCGTCATCGTCACCGTCACCATCACCATCATGAGCATCATTACCATCATCACCATCATCATCATCATCACCATCACCATCATCACCATCATCACCATCACCATCATGACAATCATCATCATCATAACCATTATCATCATCACCATCATCACCATCATCACAATCATCATCATCACAATCATCACCATCATCACCATCATCACCACCATCATCATCATCACCATCATCACCATCATCATCACCATCATCATCATCACCATCATCACCATCATCACCATCATCACCATTATCACCATCATCACCATCATCATTACCATTATCACCATCACCACCATCATCACCATCATCATCATCATCATCATCATCATCATCACCATCACCATCATCATCATCACCACCATCATCACCACCATCACCATCATCATCACCACCATCACCATCATCATCACCACCATCATCACCACCATCATTACCATCATCACCACCACCATCACCACCAGCACCATCACCACAATCACCACCACCATCACCATCACCACCATCAGCATCATGATCAGCACCACCACCACCATCAGCATCATCATCAGCACCATCACCAGCATCAGCATCACCACCATCAGCATCATCATCAGCATCATCAGCATCAGCAGCAGCATCATCAGCAACATCATCAGCAGAAGCATCATCATCAGCAGTAGCATCATCAGCAGCAGCATCATCATCATCAGCAGCAGCAGCATCAGCAGCAGCATCAGCATCAGCGTCAGCAGCAGCAGCAGCAGCCTCATCAGTAGCAGCATCAGCAGCAGCATCATTAACGCAGCAGCAGCAGTATCATCATCATCAGCAGCAGCATCATCATTGTCATCGCTTTCTTCTTCATCATCTTCAGCAGCAGCAGCAGCAGTAGCTTCATAGTCGTATTCAGCAAATAAAAATAATCATAAAAATCGCCTCATCCAAACCGAGATCATCTTTCTACACAATAGATGTCTAATTATATTTAGTCAAAACAATATATTAAAAACAGGATGCAACAAGAGGAATTGGCATATGTTTATTTTATGCAATTCTGTAATAAAGGAGCTTTCAAATATGTTCATGTATTAACATTTAAACAATGAGTTTAAAGTATAAATATACTGAGAATTCAAATATGTGTGAACACACTCAATCATCTGCTACTTTTCTATTTTTAGAGCGTACACATGCACATCTCTTCCGTCACTCTGCCAGAGGCATAAGGGTACTTGAGCAGTGTCTATATTCTATACAAGGCGACGAGCATTTAAATATCGGCCTTGCTTTAATTAAGGGGTTAAAAAAATGGTAAATGATATTTCAATGCATATTAATTGATAGATTTTTAGGTAAAAAAAAATGCGAAACATGAGGGCAGTTGGTTTCAAAATACAATTAACAACAGTACACACAATTTAGAGATATGTCTGATTGAAACATGTTTCCTCATAAATCTCGAAAAAAAAGACAAGAGCCAATTATTGGTGTAAAATCTCTCAAATAGCCGAGGCGCAGTCTAACACACTTTTGCAAATCCTAACATTATGCATGAGAGTCAAACACAAAAGCATAAATAATATTTATTAAATAAGCGTCCGAAAAACGATTAAACCAAGAAATGTATTATATTGGTAATTGATGTGTGTTTTTTTTATATTTGAATTTTTTATGCGTTTTCATGTAAAGCTTCGCCTAAATGATAACATGTTCACAACACTGTTGTTGCTATTAAATCTGTTGAATATGGTGGGTGATTTCTTCTATATCGTTCTGCGCCAACACGACACATTTGTTCCCATCATTGTTTGTATCGTTCTGTCGCGGTGGCAAGTTTGCAGGGCACGAACATAGAAGGTTTAAATGGCGTCAAAGCTTCTACCCGCCGACACAAAAAAACGACAAATGCCATAACTGTCCTATTGGCGCGTACATCTAACGTCCTTTCGTGTTGGAATGCTGGCGACATTTATACCCGCCGAAACGGATTAAATCTGTAAATTAAGTAAGCAAGCTGTGTGACTTCGGGGTAAAAAACAATAAAACTAATTATTAATATAACTTTATGTATTCTTTACCCAAATAGTTCGATGGACGTGTTGTTGTCCACGTACATTCTTAATCATTATCATACGCCACATATACTAGTTACCCGCGAAACAATGAATGCCAAAAGAAATGCGCCCTTTACTCCATCAAATGACTATTTTTATTCATGTTTCTTTTGCAAATACGCCCGATGTTTTAAGATTTTGAATCGTATAATTGCCAAAACAATAATTTCATTTTACATTTCCTGCAAAATAGTTTTAATCTCATATTATATACATTGGTATACCACAAATTAAAGAACACACTATTATAGTACTAGTATGGTTTATATTATATATGTATTTTGAATATTATGATTAACTATAAATTATGTATTATATCAAGTTTTAACATTTTGCCATGTTAGTTTTTAAATTCTACCAATTAGTGGCAATCTCCATCAATATCCGGGAAATAATCTGATCATGTTAAGTGGATAACCAAAAAATGATAATTAATTATGGTAACAAATCCGAAATTTTATAAATACAATAAAACATATTTTAAGGGAAAAACAAGACAGACAGCCATCATGGATTTTAGTATTTTCACCGATCGTTACGTTGTTTACCTTCGTATGTCGTACGAATCGTTGATAAGAATAAAATAGTATGAAGCTGTGACATTTTTACAGATTTATGTAACGACCGCATTTCGTTATAATTTAGTTTTAAACCAACCATATTTAGTTGGATATTCTATTACTGTATCTTTTAAATACCACATTTAAACAGTTTAATTTCACCCTGCGCAAACCGCAGAAAGAAGTCGTCAAGTGGTTCAGTACATCGTCATGCCTGCACACTTCAAACAATACTTGGTATTAATGAGTGTTCTACTTAACAAGGAAGATATAAGGCGATTGTTCTATTCAACATGAGAAGTGTTCAAGTTTATCTAATAGATGTCTTAAGCGCATACACAACTTAATAATACCACCATTGAGACTATGTACTTGAAGACGTATTTTTCTTTTTATTCCTAAAAACCCGTTTTCGGCTAAAACAATTTCTTTCTAGTAAATTCAATGTGTGCACTTATTATGGTAACAAAGTTTGAATCACTTCTCACAAAATGCTAGGTAACGTATCTGTAATTGACTGATATTTAGATCTCAGTTAAATGCCACAATAATACAGTTTTATGACATTTGTCAATAATAATTTACTGAAAACATCTTTGCTATCATTTTATCCCAATGTTTGAATTAGGCTTCGATGTCAGCAATTCATTCTTATGTGCCTCATTAAATTCGTTAAAACAGCATTGTAGTCTAAACTTTATCAGAATTTCAGTTGCTTTTAACTGGTTCACAATTCAGCTGCAATATACGGTATGGTAGTACATGTGCTAAAAGTAATTTTCTTCAAAGTAAATAATGCACCCATGTCAATTTTAATTCTGTATTAATCAAATAACAAGCTTTAAAGCCCCATTAACACTCATAATCAACGAATGTTAAGTAAATCATTTCGTATAATAATGTTACCCATAACAAAATCGGTGTTCCTTTTTATAGCACACTGATGTTTTATGGGTCAACTTTCTTTTACGAAATATCTTACTAAAATATTTCGTAAAAAAAAGTAAACCCATAAAAAATTATTTTTCATTATAGCAATAGCCAAACTTTCAACGCCATTATTGGTCTGGTAACTTAGTATTAACGAGGTCCAAAATGCTATTTTTTTAGTTTGTGTAAACTTTTTTTAACGAAATATTTTAAGATTGTTTTATTTTTTTATTGATGTTGAGTGTAAATGTGGCTTGAAGACTAAGGTGTAATAAATGTTGTGTTTTTACCCACTAAATGACTGAGCCTAGATTTTACCTGTCGACCCATAACATTGTGGGACATCCCAGGTTGAGCTTTCGATCACACTTGCAACTTGCGATCACATTCGCTAAATCAACTCTTACATATAAAGAAATTATGTCAAGTAGAGGTGCGGACAATTTATGTCATCCTTATTAAAGTAGGAAATACCTTGTGTATCTGAAAACAAATTGCATAGTTTATCATAAGAAAAACGTATTGTCGATCTACCTTTCCTATTTGGAAACAAGGAACGTATTCGTTTTACCTTATCGAATAAATTAATAACGAAGATTTCCAATATTAACAACTTACATATTAATTACCACCACATCAATATAATTTGCAACTCCTTTATCACAACATTTCAGGTTAGCGACCAAGAGTTCTAAGGGTCCTACTGTTAGATTCTGAGTGTACTATCTTTCTAACTGTCTTTTTTAAGCCATGTGTTCGGCAACGAATTTATTAAAACCGCGATTTGATGAGACCGTTCACTGATTGCATTCAAACTCTTGTGGAAATCTCCTAAATTAAGAATATATTTCTTTCAAATAAACAAAGTGTCGTTTTTGCAATTGATAAAAGAAGCCTAGGGACATAATTGCACGTTTGGAACGCTGTTCATTGATTAATTCGTCTATTTGTAGCAGAGCTTTAAAAATACCCACTCATATGATTAACCCTGAATGGCCCAGCGCGATATATGTGCTGACAAAAAATGCATGTTCGAATCCCGACGTCAATAACGTTATTAAAAAATATAGTATATATTTTCATTTGTAAATATATTAAATGACACTTTAAACAATATGAAAATATTTTAACAACTTCCCATAAATGGTCTTATTTTATAAAATATTAAAACTCTACAAAGGTTATATTATTATTATAATTATTATTATTATTATTATTATTATTATTATTATTATTATTATTATTATTATTATTATTTTTTTTTATTATTATTATTATTATTATTATATTNACGGGAGGCTTGTGGCCGTCGATAACAAGAACTATAAATGTATCATACTGAATGAGCGACTACAGAGACTAGGAACACCGTACAAGTTCGAGGGAGCCCCACAGAGCGTTGTATGCTTGTCTCATAATGCACTGGCTGTAACGCGTGGTGGATGTAAAGTAGTATATCTCCTGGCTGTGAGTACAGACAATGTCATCAGACTGACGAGGGAGATCAACACATCATCCGCGTTCTTCTCTATATGCTGCATGTCTCCATCTCACATGGTCGTGAGTACGTACGATGATACCCGCCCTGCTAGAATAATATCATTGGACGGTGTGGAGTCTGACTTTGATCACTTGGCGTTTCCTAAGAAGACGTACACATTGGGTGAGAGTAAGTGCACGTATGTCCAATCTAAGAACACGTTAGTACTGACTGACAGTTTCGCTCACTCAGTAAACTTGTTCGACATCGTGAAGGGCACATCTAGAGCAGTTACTAATGAGAACATACAGGAACCACGTGGTTGCTATGTAGGACCTGGTGACACGGTGCTGGTGTGCAGTAAGAATAAGAACTCCATCGTGCACCTCACTGTTGATGGTGCCGTACTCGGTACATACACCGTGGATATGTGGTACCCGTACAGCCTATGTGTGTCTAAGGATGGCACTAGGCTGGCGGTGTCCAACAGCGCTGAAGGACACAGGAAACTTCACTTGTATAAGATATCACCGGCAATGAGTTAGGTGACTAGTCAGATGTTAGCCATGTGATCATGCTTTCTACACACATATTTAATATTAACTTTTATCTTAACGTGCGTGTGTGCGGTGATGTTTAATTAATACGGAATACTGTTTCGATGAATGAATTTTAATAGTTTTCTTGTAAGGTTAAAAAATCGCTTAAGAATGTCGAACTGCATCTGTATTGTTATTACATTATTACTTGAAATTGTTGTGTATATTTTGTGAATGTTACATATTTATGTTGCGTCGATAAGCTCTGTATTTAAGCGCATTTAATTATGGTCAATGCATATTAATGTTCGGCTTAATGACTAAGATTAGTTTTACCTATACTGCGTACGTGAACTATGCAGCGGTAAAATTATTATTCTTCTCATTATAAAATAATATCTTGTTTGTTTTTTGCTATTGAACTGTACATAAAAAAATTATTAGCCATATACAATAAAATACCACAAAACTATAATTGAAAAACCGTCTAGACCTGAACAGAACTATGCATATGTTTTCTTAATGTCACGATAGGAATGTTACGTTCATTAAAAATACTACGGTAATGAAAATGAGCCTCCCGTAAGTGGACTGGACTTCTTGTCGGAGACTGGTAGCCCTGGATAGCGTGAATAAGAAATGTGCCATACTGGATGAGCGGTTATTTGTAGAATGACAGTAGGCTCGCTTTATCGAATACCGTTGAATATTAAAGGAAACTAAAGTTGTATAAAGTATCAAAAGTTAATGTATCGTATTGTGAAGTTTAGTGTATAAGCCACCTGATTATTTTCATTTGCATGATACTTATGATTGATTATGTTGACGTTGATTTATTTGGATGTTTAAGTCAAATTATGATCATCAACAGAATATATAAAACTCATATTATGATGATGATATTAATAATACTTATTATAACAATATTAACTAGAAATGGCGCGGCAGAGGCCGACGCGTATCCCCACGCCGAATGTTTAACCTAGGTGTGCCCCAGGGTTGGTAATGGGGCCATTCATAGTTGAGATTGACCGTATTGTCATAAGAGAAGTTCAGTATCAATTAGAAGTGAATTGGTGTAGAAATGAAGAAGTTATAGTAAAAAGCAATTTTGGGAGGTTGGTAATGGGGCCATGCATAGTTGAGATTGACCGTATTGTCATAAGAGAAGTTCAGTATCAATTTGAAGTGAATCGGTGTAGAAATGAAGAAATTATGGTAAAAGGCAATTTTGGGTGGGTGTGGTCTCTGTGGGCGGGGTCCCAGGGCTGGTAATGGGGTCATGCATAGTTGAGATTGATCATATTGTCATAAGAGAGGTTCAGTATCAATTTGAAGTGAATCGGTGTAGAAATGAAGAAATTATAGTAAAAGGCAATTTTGGGTGGGTGTGGCCTATGTGGGCGGGGCGCCCCAGGGTTGGGAATGGGGCCATGCATGGTTGAGATTGACCGTATTGTCATAAGAGAGGTCCAGTATCAATTTGAAGTGAATCGGTGTAGAAATGAAGAAGTTAATGTAAAATAACCTAAAAAAATGAGTGAAAATCTCTGACCCGGCCCCACCCCAACCCCCATAACTTTTGACCCAGGGGTCAGATCAAAATTCCAAATAGTGCAGGGTCGCACATATGCTCATAGCTACCATGTGTGTAAGTTTCAAGGTTCTAGTGCTTATAGTGTAGGAGGAGATAGTGGCCAGGACGGACAGACGGACGGACGGACGGACGGCGGAGATAACCACAATATCCCCACCACCTTTTTTTCAAAAAGTGTGGGGATTATAATAACAATTATTATAAAAATACTTAAAAAAAAGGTTCTTGGTTGCATCCCATAAATATTTGTCATCGCCCAAACCAAGAGATATCAATGAGGAGTTGGGTAAAGGGTCTCACCCAAAGTGTTCGGTAAGGAGATGGCTCTAGGGTTTACCCTGACATAACTTTCCAGAGAAAGGTGTTGCATCTAAACCAATGATACTAGTCTTGAAATTGGTCTTGGGTCTTAACCTAAAATATTGGTCATGTGATGGGTCCTCAATTAAACTCGAGTTCTGCCTTCAACGAGGTCTTGTGTACAGCTATTATTCTTACAAAATGCGTTTCTGATGTTTTACTGTGTGCTACTCTAGCGGATAGAAGTTTAAGATAACGTTCAGATAAAGAACATGGTAGCAAACCACACGCGATCTGATTAAGAAACATTGTATTTCCATCTCAAATTGTTTATTACGTGAATGTGTATGTTTTCGCAAGTTTTAAATTAATTTGTAATTAGAAAACAAAACGGCAAAAAACGTATTTCAACAGTAAGATAAGAAATGCATGTGTTGTGTAAAGACAACCTACCATTACGCTATATATTCACATATTTTTGTACAGAATGCTGTATACGATTGTTATTAGAAAACACAACGGTAAAAACGTATTTCAACAGTAAGATGAGAAATGCATGTGTTGTGAAAAGGCGACCTACCATTATACTATATATTCACATATTTATGTACAAAATGCTGTATACGTTTGTACAACTGTTGTTTTGCTTTGTTTTAATAATTATAAGGTTATTGTATATAATAACGTCTTTTTACGTGTTTTATATAATGTTTTGATAAAGTATGAATGTGTGTGTTAAAAAAATATATATGATATGACACTAAAGAAATTAATTAAAACTTAAATATAGTTGGTACATTTCTGTAAACGGGTATTCTTAATTAACATAACATTTTCATAAATAATTGCTTTAACGTATCCATATATAATTGGAAAGAAAGCAATATATCGTTATATATTTTGTGCATACCAATATTTTAAAAATCACTATTTTGCAGCAATTAATCAAAAGTCGAATAATAGTTTTGTTAACCATTTTTTTAATATAATAAAGTCACACACACACACGCAATCAATTTTACATTTCACATTGGTTTCATTGTTTGTTTGTTGTTGTTGTTTTTTTTTTTGCTTAAAAAATATTGCCCTAATAGGATCCAATACTATTGTTGTGCAAATGTATTTTTCTTTCGTTGTATGTTGCATCTTTTATATGAATTATTGCATTATTTCATTGACTACAATTATATGAACGTTGGACAGAGGCTGCCATTCCCCAGCATATCCTTAACGACGAAACAAATATACAAAAGCAGAAAAGTCTAACGTTATTGCTTGAATTGTTAAAATGTTAATAAATGAGAACCATTTTATATTGAAATTGTGTGCGCGTGATGTTTCATTCTTTGGTTTAAACATATTTTTTCTGGGATGTGTTTACAAGATATGTTACAAACATCTTAAGTTTATATGATTGGAATGGTAGCAAACCTAGTAGGGTTCCTTTCCTCAGTAATATATTAACAAACATAGTAACGGTAATTTGCATTTTAACTACAAAACAATTAATAATGAGTCGAGGTTAAACAAGTATGTGAGCATAATTGGAATCAAAATTGTTTTTCAAATGTTGAAACAGTGTTTTTAAGAAAAAAAGTAGAATAAACGAAATAATTTATAAGAAAATTTTAAAACATAGAGAACCGATATTATACCATTCTGAATCTTCCTGAGCCTTCAATGAAACTATGGACTGCATCAAACACAGCAAAATTATCTATAAGGAAAAAATTATCATCTCCATACAGTAGTGTGCGCAGTGATATATCCGTGTAGTGTTCTATAGTTCTCAATTAAGATGATATTAAAACTGCATGCATTGGACAGACCAGTAAAAAGTGAGTAGTGTCTTCTATTTTTCCGCATTGACAAAGTGGCGATAGAACTATAAGTCTATCATTTCCTTCTTTCGTAATCATATTTCAAGCAGTATGTATTTGTTTCTTTTCTGGGAGCGATTGCCTGTTTTTTTATTTATAATATTAAGTCAAAAATTTAAAATAAGTAGTTAAAAGCACTATATAATGTTTCGTTATTTAACAGTGTTTATTTTAATACGGTGATATATTTGAACCAGTAGACAGCTGACATACCATATCGGACGAGCAGATGGGCGAGTCGATTGTGAGTATGCCAACTGTCTAAGAGAACAAATATATCACCTTATTGTGCATAACGTTGTTAAATATATGTTTGTTATATGCCTATTTTACCTATCATACTCTTTCCGTTGTTTACACGAGCAATAATACTTCAGAGACAATTAAGAAAGTTATTTAAAATATCTTTAACATTTTCGACTTATCATTTAATCGCCTTTGTACATACCAGTTATAGGTCTTGTTTCAACATAATGTAAATTATATAATACAAAAATATTAAGATTATGTTCTGAATAGACTCGGAAATCTTTTTTGAAACTTTTGAAATATATTGGGCCAATACTGTACAATATGTTTCACGTGGTAAGAATAACGACAGCACATTTAATGATATAAATAGGTGTATAACAATATTTCATATATTAACCCTTTCCCACCCTTCATAATTATTTGTTATCTAAGTTCATATATAGGTGATTTGTTTATTCCAATATTGTGTATTCCTTACTTAAAATTATAAATTACGGGCTATTATTTTAATATTAACATATATCCTATGCTTTCTTTGCAATTCCTTATGTAACCTCTATTCATTATAAACAGTATGTGTTAAGCAATAAATATATCGCTATCAACATGTGTTTTGTATCTTCAACATTCAGCGAATTTCGGGAGTTCAATTTTAGAAAAAATTGTTCATTCAAAAAAATGTTACAACACATACTATTTGCAATAATACGAATTCCGTCGGCGATTCTTTTTCCTGTCATTTAATATCACTAATGTTGCATCTGGATGACAATGCATTCGGATACATTCAAGATACGGATGAAAGCATGTTTTAACTGTATTTTAATACCAAGTTATTGACATATTTGAATAATAGAACAATGAAATGTCGAAAACAGATGTCATGTAGTTTTTTTTTCAGTAAATGTAAGCGTTATAAGCATTACAATGATTATATTGCTCTCGGATATCAAAACCTGGTTAGCGCAATGTGACTTAACCAATAATTTCAGATAATACTAGATACAACCATTAAGTGATATGTTAATTTTTGATATTTTTTATACCACATTTATATAGCGCCCTTTTCAAACTCGAGATGTACGTTCATAGGCGCTTTACACTTTTCTTTGATCACTGGGTCATAAGTCGTCCGTTAACGTCTTAACGTCTTCACGCAGTATGCAGCCACGGCACATTGGCTTATTTTCCTCACAGGTACCCATTTATACACCTGGGTGGAGAGGAGCTGATGTGGGATAAATTTCTTGCTCAAGGAAATTCCAGTGGTCAGGGCGGGATTCGAACCCTCTCGATCCCTAAGCCAGCGTCCTACCATTAGACCACTGCTCCCAATATGACATTTTTTTTCGAATTGAAAATTTAAACATGCACGTTTTAGCATCGTCATTGTAACACTCGAATGCAAACATTTACGATTCGTTTTCTTCCAAAATTTCTTTGGCTAAAGGGCATATTTTGAAAGTTTGCATATAATTTGTAACTTGGTCGGAAACGTTTGTTGCTGCTCTTTTTTCTAGCAAATTGTGAAATGAACAAATATCTATTTGTTTACGATTGTATTAGTTAGCAAATAACGTTTTTAATAATGTTTAAGTTGTTTCCGAAGCAAAATAAGTTTACCAGTCAGAGACGCACGTGCAACCATTATGGTCTCGTGTTTACATTTGTCGTGAACGTTTAAAGGGAATTCAATAAACGAAACGTTAGCGTTTAAATGGTATTCCTTTATCACTTTCAAACCATCGGTCGCTAATATGACAGTTAACATTCTTTCCAGATGTTTATATTAAGTGCGCATCCCGTTTTCGCAATAACGACATATATAGACCCACTATTCTTGTCGTCATCTAACTGATAGTAAAATTCTTCTCTATTTTTTATCCTTTTTATCAAATAAACATATTTATTACCGATTAAACGCATTTTTAAATGCTTCTTCAATGTTTCATTCCGATTATTTGTTGTTGTTTTTTATTCATGCTACATATTGAAAAAGTACAACGAGTAAATCGTTAAATGTTGCATTTCAACTTATTGTATGCCTTTTTTTGTTGTCAATGGGAAAATGGCGGGACAATTTATACGTGTACCTCGTGTCTACTTGTTGAGTTTTTGTTTTAATGGACTGTACAGAGGACATATTTATGTGGCGATTGTTTAATTTTTATTGGTTTAGTGATATAGAATTGATGGCTTAAAAAATGAAATCACAAAAAGCCTCAAAACTTAAGGTATAAGGAAATTTGGCATTATACAATCGTTCAGCCGATACATCACCGTAGAATTAGTTATATAGTCTTTTAAAGCGGTTAATAACTAATTTGCTTATAAAGATATAAACACAAATGTAATGAAATCTATACCATTTACTGCGACTTTAATATATCGTTCAGACATTTCCGACGTGTGTATATGGTTTAAGGCAAAACACAAAACTGTTCCATTTAAACGCGATACCAGAACAGAACATACCGTTTATTAGACTTATACATAAGTACATCGCCTTTAAAGCATATAATTATAATGAAGTAATGTTACGTGTCAGTAAACTAACAAAATAAGAACAGAGAACAACAGCGATTTTGAAAAGAAGTAAGCAGTAAGAACGAACCATTGCGTTTCGTTTACTATGGAATAAATGTATATATTATGTGTTATATATAAACAGCAAGAAGAAGAAAAAAAAAGAAAATCAATAATTTACATTCACATACTATCAATGGCTGCAAAGTGATACATACACTTCTTTCAAGGGAAGAACAGAAAACTATTAATTTCAATTATTGGTATTTATAATAGTATGTACATATTTATATACATTAAATATTTCAAATTTACATGTTGATGATAATAAATTTTGGAATTTAACAGCAGATGGATTAATGTAATCAAAACGTTTGATGTATTTTTGTCGTAGTAAACGGTAAACAAACACAAATGAAATGAATTCATCCTTTATGTCCCGTTGATTACAACAAAGGCAATAACATTCTTTACGAGGGATATTGTTGCGTGTGTATCTTCCGGTCAGAATTCTCAAGGGATGGACAGAAGCCATTAATTTATAAAGTTTAGTCTATAAACGTAGACTCTTGGGCAAAACATCTAAGTAGTTTTCATATTTAAGTGAAGTTTAAAAATTATATACATATCAAGAATAGAAATTATATTCATTATACCAAACCATTCTTGCTTTTTGTGTCATTAATTCTGCATTTAAATTCACATACAAAAGCATGACTATTAGTTATATTCGCAGTAAAAAAAGATAAGGAACATCCGTATTCGTTTAACAATTGTTTAACATTTGCAACCCAATTTTGCATCCTTTATTACACTCATATAATGCATGAATCTACACAGTTTGTATAATAATATTTTACGGTTAATGATTTTAAACCAATACTTAACAATTCGTACATAACTATTTACATATAATGGGTATCTGCCTAACTAACCATAAACCGTAGCATTACGCGTGCTTATTTTCACATTAAACAATCTTTTGCAAACTTTTAAATGAATGCATTCGATCTAGTTTGACTTATTAGAACCCCATATTTCAGAGGCATAGCAACAATTAGACACAACAAAAGAATCAAACAACTGACAAAAAACATTATTTTTGTTGTTAAAGTATTCACAGTAAGCCCCCGAGAATTACAATACAGATAATGATTATCTAATTGGTTATGTAATTCTTCTGGTGATTAACCTAAAATAAAAATGTCATCCGTAAATTACAATACAATTAAGGTTATGTCGTCTTTACTTAAGCCAGACAATGTGCTATCTTATAAAAAAAGTTTCAAATCTTTTACGAACAGTGAAAAAAGAATCGGGGTCATTAATTCCCCTTAGACCGACATCATAAATAAAGTATTGAGAATATGATTTACACGACTTAACACAAGATTTAACATTTCCATTTATTTTTAATCATTCTCAATAAGTACACCAGATTTATTTATTTCAACCATAGTGCATTACGAAATATACTAGCAAAACATTTAAGCAAATCAACGTATTCAACACGCAAACGTTTGTTTTAATTTAATTTCATGCTGCACAACATACGTCAAGATATACATAGCATCGAAAGTTGAACATTCTTTTCTAAATCCAAATTGAGCATTTAAAATTTTAGCATTATCTTCACAAAACAAGTCGATACGTTTGCTTAAAATGGTTGTAAACAACTTAGAAAAACAACTAACAAGTGTTATCCCTCTATAATTACTAACATCATCATCAGAGCCTTTTTATGCAGAGGAATGATAATTCCTTCTGTGCAGTGTCCACTGATCGCGGAAATAGCCAGAAACTAAAATGTTATTGAACATATGCATTTAAAACCAGCCGCTTTATTACTTTTTAAGCGTTTAATTGATTCCTAACTTCATCTACCGTTATCGGCTGATCTAATTCTGTAAAAGTACAATTTTCTTCATTTAAATCATTATTTGAACAAGATCCTTCATAGTGCCTAGCATACATTATTTACATACACGAATAACGAAACACTCCGACGAAAACCATTTACAATTCGTTATCCCGTATGTCATTTGTATCACGGCATATCTTTAACTTTGGCTTATAATTTATGTCATACGGTCGGAAATAATTGTTTCTTCTTGAAAACTGCGAAAGATCAAAGTCAAACCAGTTCTTCAGCAAAATATTCAATGCAGATTCGTCATATCTATGGCAATCCGCTGGTTTTCGTCCAGTAAAGTCAAATTTGCACTGCCATTTTGATCCAGGTGGCGCCAAACAGTTTTCTTCAAGTGCGCATGCGGTGAACATCTTCATCACACGCTCATGTACTTCGGGTGTGTTGTGTATGATGAGGGCTCGAATTTCAAGATGTGGATGAAACGATAACTTCTCCTTGTCAGCTGGAATAAACTCCAACATTTTCGGATGCGTTGCAGAAAAGGTTGTATAGCTGGCAGTCTGGCCTATCGCCATGATTCCTCTTTCGTGTGAATCGTGGAGCAGGGGAGCCAACTCCTGTGTTCCCAGTCGAAAGTTCGGGTTTACCCAAATGATGTGACCGAATTCAGCAAGAGCAGTCTAAAAATAGAACCATTTTATAAATTTAGTGCACTTAATCTTTGAATTTTGGTTTTGCTGTGGCTTGTTATTTATTGACTTATTTTCACATATATTGAAATCCAGTCTGTAATTGAACGAAGAATTTGAAAAAAAGCCCAAAATCTCAATATTAGAGAAATGATTAAACAAGAAATGAAACATATTTATGATTTAGAGCAGCAATATTCTACATCTTTATGTGAAATTTCAAACACAAAGCGTTGTTAAACTAATCAAAGAATGGGGAGGGGGCCAGATCAGACCAGTTAATGCTGGAACGATCAGGTGCTGTGTACCTGTATAATAAGTGGTTTCCAGTGCAGATTGTCAAGGTTAGAAACATAGGTCGGGAAAAGTTTCTTCATAAACAGACGCACACCGCAGTATGACATCATCTGAATTCATGAACAGTTTGACATCATCTGAATTCATAAACAGTATGACATCATCTGAATTCATAAACAGTATGAAATTATCTATATCTAAAAATANATTTTAAATGAATGCGTTCGATCTCTTTTGATTTATTAAAACCCCATATTTCAGAGGCAAAGCAACAAATAGACCCAACAAAAAAATCAAACAACTGACCAAATAATTCGGCTTAAGATCATACTGCTCACATTTATAAAGTAAAATATTCATAGCCTTAAAGCCTCTATAACGCTCAAAAATCAACGACAATTTCGTAATACACATGTATATGTCGTAAAATAAAGTTAACATATAAATATTCAGTGTTCCTTATAGCAATAGCCAAAATTTCAACGTTAGATGTGCTCTGGTAACATAGATTTTTGTAGATACAAAATGCTCGTTTTATTTATTTGTGACATAATTAATTCCATGTCAATTTCCCGCAAATATATCTATTCATATGACACACGAACACTAAAATGGTACCATGTTAGTGTTCATGTGTCGTATGAATAGATATCGTTGCGGGAAATTTAAATGGAATTAAATATGCAAAAAAACGAGCATTTTGTATCTACAAACATCTATGTTACCAGACCAAATCTGGCGTTGAAATTTCGGCAATTGCCATAAGGAACACTGACTTTTAATTGTTTAACTTTATTTTACGAAATATTGTACGAAATTTTCGTTGATTTTGAGTAGTAATGGGGCTTTAAGGGCTTTTCCTACCAAATGTTCTTGATTTAGAGTGCAACTGCCAGTTTAATTAAAAACAGTGCCGAGATAATTAAAATTGTCGACGATTTCAATACTTTGGCCATTATAAGTCCATGTTTTATCTTGTCGAATTTTAGAAAAAAGATTATCTAAATGGTTCTGTAATTCTTCTGGTGATTTACCTAAAATAGCCATGTCATCGGCAAATAACAATAAAATTAATGTTATATCGTTTATTCTTAAAGCCAGACAATGTGCTATCTTGTAAAAAAGTTCTAAATCTTCTACAAACAGTGAAACAAGAATCGGGGACATTACCTCCCATGGTTTTAGAACGACAGCATAACTAAAATTATCAGAATATGATGTACACGACTTAACACAAGATTTAACATTTTCCTACATATTCTTAATCATTCTCAATAATATACCATGTACACCAGATTTATTTATATTTAACCATAGTGCATTACGATATATACTATCAAAACATTTAAGCAAATCAACGTTTACAAAATACACAGTTTTTTTTTTATTTAAAAAATGCTATACATAACATCAACAGTTGAATACCCTTTTTTAGATCCAAATTGTGCATCAGAAATGTTAGCATTATCTTCACAAAACAATTTGATACGTTTGTTTAAAATAGTTGAAAACAACTTAGGAAAACAACTAATAAGTGTTATCCATCTATAATTACTAACAACAAAAAAGAGAGCCTTTTTATGCAGAGGAATGATAATTCCTTCTGTCCACTGATCGAGGAAATAGCCAGAAACTAAAATGTTATTAAATATATTGCACAAATGAAAATTTATATAATATGAATACTTTCAAGAAAATATTCATTTAAAATCAAATCGCTACCATCCGCATTATTATGTTTTAGGCTTTTAACTGCATTCCGAATTTCATCTACCGTTATCGGCTGATCTAGGTCTGGAAAAGTACAATTTTCTTCATTAAAATCATTATTTGAACACAATTTTTCATATTGCCTAGCATACATTATTTACATACACGAATAACGAAACACTCCGACGAAAAGCATTTACAATTCGTTATCCCGTATGTCATTTGTATCACGGCATATCTTTAACTTTGGCTTATAATTGATGTCATACGGTCGGAAATAATTGTTTCTTCTGGAAAACTGCGAAAGGTCAAAGTTAAACCAGTTCTTCAGCAAAATATTCAATGCAGATTCGTCATATCTATGGCAATCCGCTGGTTTGCGTCCAGTAAAGTCAAATTTGCACTGCCATTTTGATCCAGGCGGCGCCAAACAGTTTTCTTCAAGTGCGCATGCGGTGAACATCTTCATTACACGCTCATGTACTTCGGGTGTGTTGTGTATGATGAGGGCTCGAATTTCAAGATGTGGATGAAACGATAACTTCTCCTTGTCAGCTGGAATGAACTCCAACATTTTCGGATGCGTTGCAGAAAAGGTTGTATAGCTGGCAGTCTGGCCTATCGCCATGATTCCTTTTTCGTGTGAATCGTGGAGCAGGGGAGCCAACTCCTGTGTTCCCAGTCGAAAGTTCGGGTTTACCCAAATGATGTGACCGAATTCAGCAAGAGCAGTCTAAAAATAGAACCATTTTATAAATTTAGTGCACTTAATCTTTGAATTTTGGTTTTGCTGTGGCTTGTTATTTATTGACTTATTTTCACATATATTGAAATCCAGTCTGTAATTGAACGAAGAATTTGAAAAAAAGCCCAAAATCTCAATATTAGAGAAATGATTAAACAAGAAATGAAACATATTTATGATTTAGAGCAGCAATATTCTACATCTTTATGTGAAATTTCAAACACAAAGCGTTGTTAAACTAATCAAAGAATGGGGAGGGGGCCAGATCAGACCAGTTAATGCTGGAACGATCAGGTGCTGTGTACCTTTATAATAAGTGGTTTCCAGTGCAGATTGTCAAGGTTAGAAACATAGGTCGGGAAAAGTTTCTTCATAAACAGACGCACACCGCAGTATGACATCATCTGAATTCATGAACAGTTTGACATCATCTGAATTCATAAACAGTATGACATCATCTGAATTCATAAACAGTATGAAATTATCTATATCTAAAAATATGCATTGACACATGGCCCTTTATGACATCATCTGAATTCAACCATCACGTAATAGTACAAAACTCAATATAGTAACTAAGAACACTGTCGAAGTTGAAACATCTAACACATGTTTAGATTCTTCTTAATATAGGTCATATAGATATACCAACTGATGTTTGCGAATACATGATACAAATCTAAGTTCATAATAGCAGGCCTTGACATTTTTTCTGTAGACATTTACAGGTTTTTTGGTTTTGTATATTTAAGCATGCATGTGAGCATACAAATATTAAACTAACGCGAGCTGTAACGCTACTCACATGTTTCTTCTGCTCCATGGTAAGGTCAAGATCATAAACGTAAATCTTGCGCACAGGAAGACTGTACTGGATGGACGCCACCAGTTGCGTCACTTCTTTGATCTGGGTCTGACGGACGGCTGTAACGAACGGGGGTATCTCATGGTCGTCGTCATGACGTCGGGCATCAATGGCCGCCTTGTCGTTAAAGCGTTCGACCTCCGCGGGATTCAATTGTCGTTCTGAAAATGTTCATTTTGTAAGTATTATCATTTGACAAAGGAGTGAAAGGTATTAGTGTTCTTTAAAAATTATTTCCGTGTTGAGTCTATGGCCGCTTTTGTCCCAATTTGATAAGAGCATTTAAACGAACGAGTTGAGATATGGAGCATAAATGATAGAAGACATTCTTAACTACGAGTAGGTATTTCCTAGTATGTTGTTAACGGTGGTATGGTAATATAATACTACTACATTACATACATAACACGTATATCAAATCAGCATGTAGAAAGGCATCACAATGACTTTGTGTAGATAATGATGACATGTCCTAAATTGTCGAAAGTTTAGTTCACACAAGTAGACCTATATCATTTATTATTCGTTTCAAATGAACAGTATATGTAAGTAAAAAGAGTACGTAAACAATTTATATTTCAGCCTTTGTTAGTGGAAAAAATTTAATATAACATTCTACTTTTAATTAAATCTAATCCTATGTAATAGCAACAATGCTAAGATTGTTATTCTGTTTGCAGACATTTTTGTTTTATATCCAGTGATTTCCTTGTGTCGAACAAACTATGCATATATCATAAGAACGAATTATCTTTATAATAACTCTTACCCATTTCATTCACAGCCACTTTGTATTCTTTCTTTTCCAAGACGTTCGATGCAATTACTGTTTCCACCACATCCCGATGTTGGTTCTAATTCATAAGTCATGTGACATAAGTGACATTAATTGCCAACTATAAATCATTCAAAGAACACGATTTCATTTTATTGACGAGTAACTGGTCAAATAATTATTTTTGTAATCTGTCCTCAAAGACTTTGAATGAATTGAGCGTGGACTTAAAGCCCTAATACATTCTTGATCAATCTTGATTTATAAAACTGTCACGAACCCAACACATACATGTTGTTGCAGTACCATATACTCATTCGAGCCGTTTATACTAGTGTTGTAAAATGTGTAGCAGGAGCATCATTAAAGTTCTTCTGCAGAGGAATTTTATTGCCAAGTTTCCTGTCTTAAGTTGTTGTTGTTGTTTCTTTTATTTTAAAAATATGCAATCTTACCGGCTCTAATTTTTCTTTTTCTGTTTCCTCGTCTATTTCATCGGCGGCTTCGCTTGCTGCATCTTTAACATAACCATGACACGATGCATATACATATATACTGTAAATATTATATTGTTCTAACGAACAATTCAATAAAATGTTTCATTATTTGGAAGGTCACGGGTTCGGTCCCCACTGTGGGAGCGTTCTTTAGATATCCCCCCAAAGACACCAAGTACTGGTTCTAGGCTCAGGAAACTGACTCGAGAGCGTTTCAAAGAAGAAGTTAGTACTTTGAATGCAATCGATGTAAAATAAATAGGTTTAAACTACACATGTATTTTCTATATGTTAACTGTTTCTCAATATGATTAGCCGAACACATATCCATTACGATCGATCATTCTTGCAACGTTTAAGATCTAGTTCGTGTAAATTGATTGTAAAGTGTGTTGGTGTGACTTTCTTACCTTTGATAACCTCTGCAAGCCTTTCGTCAATTTCTCTTTCCACTTTCAACTCGTTCTTTTCTTCATCAATGTTAATCCTATCAAAGGCTCCTTCCACGATCTCCTCGAAGTGATCACCAACGTCCTTTCCGCCATCTGACGCAGGTTTGCCATCATCTCTATCATCAATTAATATTTTTTCGTCCACTTTATTGGCTGGTCTATCGTCATCCGAATCTTCGTCTACGATTGTTAGCTTGTTTTTATTAACAGGGGCATTGTTTACATTATTGACGTTGTCAGCTTTCAACCCTTTGTGTTCCATTTCTTGTTTTCTTTTAAAATCTTCAAACACTTTGTTGATTTCTTCCTTAACTCTTCTATCAAGCGTATCTTTTGGAATGCGTTCTTCTTTGTCGTCTTTAACAGTTTGCTTTTTTGCCCAGTCATTTTCTTTGTCATTGTGATTTTGTTTTGATACCTGAAACAAAGTTATTACGAGCAATTAATTCCACATAAAGTATTGACAATTTTCGAGGTATTGGTCAACGTTTCGATTGCGTTACCCAATCAAAAGATAAATGTTCTAATATTAAAACTTTCGATGAGTTAACTACGTTGGAAACAAGATAAAACATGCGATAAAATAAATGCAAAATACACGGTAATATAACAAATGAAACCACATACAAACTAAAATGACGTTTATATTCACAAATAATGATCCAACAATGTATAACTATGAGTCTGATTTATTAAAATGCTAATCCATTTATAAATATTTTTTCTTGGATTTCTTATAAAAAAACATTGATAAGAAAATACAAATTTAGTGTGGTAAATCAACATGTACCATGGAATTCCTATACAATTAAACATACACGACAATCTGAGGTATGTTTTTTCTGATAAACGTGACATTAAATGTACTTTATCATTGTTCTTAATGCATGTCTATTATTACACATAATGACAGTGATGGCTGGAAAACAAAAAAAGTAATTGCCTGTAATAGCTATTGATAGGCTTCTGTTTTCATCCTCGATATACAGTTTTACATTTTATTGAACAATGCATCCAGAAGGCCAAAAGCCCAAGTGGACAAAATAAACTACAGTGGTTGCAAAGTCAATAGTTTATTATTATACAAAGTAATTATACGTTTCATTGCAAAACTACATGTATTATTACATATTGGACATGTATATTAATAGCTATCAATAGTATATATGTAATTAAATATATCTAATTACATCAAATTTTAATGAAGCTAATTAATGACAGCAATATATCAAATATACTGCACTTTACATATATAAGGTTTTCATGTTACAATTGTAATAATAATAATACTTTGTACTAATCTAAAGAAACACAATTCAATTTACGAGGCACTGTAATTCAATACATCATAATTCGTAAAAAAAACAGGCATATTGTCGTAAAAGACATTTAAGAACAGACACGATACATTCATTGAAAATAAAATAATGGCAATTGATTAAAACCATTCAAATACATTTGTGTACATGTACATTTAAAACGACAAGTAAGCACATGCATAGGTCAACACATTACAATGTATTACTATCCCTTACTAAAAATTATATTGAAACAACATAGTTTTTGTAGCAAAGTTTTATTTTTAGTTGTAAGTCATTCAATAATAAGATATAAACATATGTTATTTAAATCCCCATTAACGCTCAAAATAAACGACTATTTCGTAAAAAAATAACAAATATACAAAATGCCCTTTTTTATTTGTTTGTGGTACAATATATTCAACACATGTTCATGTATCAATTAACTGTTCGTGTGTCGTATGAATAGATATCGATGCGGGAAATTAAAATGGAATATAATGTACCACAAAACAAAATACAAAAAAGAGCATTTTGTATCTTGCTAAACCTATGTTACCAGACCACATCTAGCGTTGAATGTTTGGCTATTGCCATAAGGAACACTGATTATTTATGGGTTAATTTTATTTTACGAAATATTTTACAAACTATTCGTTGATTTTGAGTGTTTATAGTGCAGTACATAATAAATGCAATTAAAGTTACAACCAGATATATGCATCAGAATACAAAAATTGTATGTTACAAATTTGTACAAATATTGTTTCAGATTAAAAATAGCTTTAAGGGCCTGCCAAGCAAAAGTGTTTTCTGCCTCACCAAATGAACCACCAATTGTGAATACAATGCCAAGATAATTGAATCAACAAAAAGTATCATATCATCGGCGTACAGTAAAAAAGCATTTTAAAAGAGATAACATCAATACCATTTATGTCGTTCAAGTAAAATTCAGCTACTAAATCATTAAGATACACTGAAAACAAAAATGGCGATAAACACTTACACTGCCTTACACCGAGCATACATTCAAAGCTTTCGATCAACGTATTTATATGTTTAACTTTTACAATTGTTAAAATGGAAAATATTCAGAAAAATTGAAAAAGAAGAATTTTAACACCAATTGGGAAGATTGTAATTGTGAAAATACTTATTTTGTCACTATGTGATTGGATGCCGTTATACATTGATTTAATTTTTTTAAGAATATTACCACGTATACCCACTTGAATTAATTTATACCACAGATGACCTCTATCAATATAATCGAAGGCCTTAGTGAAGTCAATAAAAACACAATATAATTGTTTACCTTTATTAATAGCATGCGTTAATAGACCTTGTAATACAGATAAATCATCGACAGTACCCATTTCGAATCGAAAGACAGCCTGTGCTTTAATGTATACATAATATCGTTGATATATACTCAGCATATATGGTTTATTGTACAAATAGCCCACACATGCTATAGTTACGAACGAAATGCACTGTAAATTGTGAACTCACACTTACCGCTGTCTTTTGATATATTGAATAAATCACAAACAGTACTATGAACACAACCATCCACTTTAACAACTTCTTCATCGTTAACCTGCTAATTAATAAATTTGAAGGTACGAAACTGGAGGCAATTGATATATTGTGGCTGTAGTGGTCCTTAATCCGCTTTCGTTGCATGTTTGCGTCTATAATACGGTTATACATCTCGTTATTAATTAATAACCGGTTTGACTCAGACCATTCAAAATTTCGACCATTTGTACTTAGGTCCGCCACGGGGAAAACGTTCAGCGAGGGAAAACCGATTTTGCCACACTTGCGAGAACAGCTGTCGCAACCCATGTTGAGCCTCTTATATTGAGCAAAATGTTGGACCTTTTGTTCGTAAGCAGAGATCAATATGCAACTGCTGCAGTTGTATTTGAATGGCAATTCAACGTGTACAAGTTATAAACATAAACCTAGTTTGTCATCATTGATTAAAAACTAAACCACGATTTTCTGTTCTTGTTTTCGTTTTTTTTGTTTTCGACTTCACCGTAATAGCAAATTATCGCTAGATAATACGTTCTAATTACATCGATACAAATAATAAAAATCAAATGAAATCTAAATAAAACAGTCTTTTATTCATTTCGCATGTTTATGTATCGAAGGTTCAATATTAAAAATAATCATGGTCTAAATGTATAACTCGTAGCGTCATTCATAGTTAAATGTCAAGTAATCCCGTATTGTCCATTCTATTACGCTGATGTATTATCTATTATATTCCGCTGATTTTCCATTAGAGAAATAACAAAATTATGGCTGCAACTATGCAATTTTTATGCAAAAAGAAGCCCCAAATTAAACAAGTCATTGTAAAATATATGGCAGCACGATTTACCCAAATACACCCAAATAAAAATTAAACAGTGAATAAAGATGTTAAACTGTCAAGAGATTTTTGTTTTTTGTTAATAGGATGCAAAACCAAAAATCATATATTGCGCAACATAAAAACAAAAAGCTTGAAGTCGAAGTGAAGTCGTCGTCGTAGTAGAAATTGTTAGTTTGTCGGTCGGTCAGTCGGTGAGTGAGTCAGTCGGTGAGTGCGTGAGTGAGTGAGTGAGTCGGTCAGTCGGTCGGTCGGTTGGTCGGTCGGTCGGTCGGTCAGTCATTTAGTCAGTCAGTCATTGAACGGAAGGTTGCAGGGACGGCCGGACGGAAATGTTCAACTTAATCCTGTTATTGTAATATTAAAAGTATTCAGAGAGTGAACAACTCCAATGCCTTCAGCGCTTTGATTATATCTACTATCTGTTTAGTTGTTATTTTTCTTTTCTCCTGATTGTCATCCACAAATTTCTCATTTGGCAAAGAGCCTATTATCTCTTAAAGGAAAAAACATGCATTATATTTAATTGATATGATCTGAATATAATTGTAAAAAAGAAAGTTACAATGCTACAGTTTGGACCATGCTGATTTTTGGCCAAATGTAACCTCAAAGTACCACTTTGACCGCTAAGGCAAATATTTATGAAATACACAATATATGAATTTTCATACGGATGAAAGCTATTAAACATAATGCTCACAATGTTAGTTGCAGACCTTTCATATCTTAGGATAGTATCGGAACGTGTGGATGCGTTGATACACAGCATAATTATTGCAGAGTGCAAACAACTCCGGAATATGAACACACGTGTGTTTACATATTTGCACTAAAATTATGTATTAAACGACTGATCAGTGACCTCTTAATGGACACTAAACGTACTTATAGCCTTTTCCCAATCCATCCTTTATTAGAATCTTAAGTGAATGCGTCAACGCAAATGTCAATATGTATACGTGCTTTATATACGATCCTAATTACCACAGAACGT
Organism: Dreissena rostriformis; assembly: GCA_007657795.1. NCBI lineage: Eukaryota > Metazoa > Mollusca > Bivalvia > Myida > Dreissenidae > Dreissena > Dreissena rostriformis. The sequence continues at coordinate 42,057 of VMBQ01001259.1, forward strand.
CATATATATATATCATCTCTACATCTTATCATTCAACATAACACTTCAGTCAAAAGTTATTTTAAGAATTATTTACATTACATCCGTCCCAAGAAGAGCCCTTGACGATCATGAAGTTAATTTGTATTATCAACCATGTTTACTTGTGTTCTCGAGTAGTTTGAAGATCAAAATTGAAAAAGGAGAATCTCACAACACCGAAGATTTTAAGCTGATGTTTTGTTTTCGCTTTATTTTTTATTTTCTGTGGCCTCGTATCCAATTCATGTATACAACTTTACCTTGGTCGAGTGCAATTAACAATTTGAAGGTTTAAATAAAGTTTAAACGGGCATAACATATTTAACTCCAAGTTCATTGACACTATCCCCGTCAAAGCATTATCTTCCGTATTGAGCTCGCTCACACATGTACATACTTTTTTAAAATATTTGAAATTCATAGTGTATCGTTCAAGGGAGAAAACCTTTACATTGGTTATCATTATTTGATAATATACAATTAGATGGTCTACTTCCATGTGTAGATTAAAACAGAATCATTGATTTCAAAAACGAAATTATTTTATGCGAAAAACGACAGTTTTCGCTGTTGATTCACAACTATGACAATACGCCCAAATACAATTTTTTCTCTGTAGAAATCGTAGAATATACCTGCATGGTGATACATTGGAATAAATTGAGCAAATGGACCAAATATTTAAGATCCCGACATGTAGCGAACGCAGTACATATATACCTTCTAAGTCATATATACATACAGTGAATTCTCAGATGCATCAGCTGGAACCAGATTATAGTAAGTGGACCTATATAGATGATAAGAACCAAGTTTCCAGCCAGTGAGGCACGAAATAAATGTTTTAGTCAAGATGCGTATGTAAACAACAAACACACAAAATTACAAAAACGGAGGACACCAACTTGGATAGGTCACTACATATGGATGGGGAATTAAACCGTTTTTAAAAGGAGCTTCAAACCTCATACTTGGCCCATAATTATTTACAAAACATTGTATTGTACATACAAATGTACCTCATAGATGGAACACAGACCCTTAAGCCTATACACCCTCATTTTTAGGCGGTTGTTGTGTTTTGAAACCCAACTTTGATTGTAATTTATGTCCAAAAGTGCATTTTATTGAAAAATATTTAAACTATGTGCAAGACTGGCAGATTATGCAAAAACATTTTAATTGAGTGTCAATTGCCACAAGAATAGGAGTAAACAGTATACATAATCGGCCATTTCTGAGTCCTAATCAGCACAAAATCATTATTTTTAATTCTTAAGATACCACGTTTTTCTTAATATTGCTTCACTTGATTAAACAAGAGATGTGTTTGTCAGAAACACAATGCCCACTACTGCGCCGTTTTGATTTTTTTTTACCTTTGACCTTGAAGGATGACCTTGACCTTTCACCACTCAAAATGTGAAGCTCCATGAGATACACATGCATGCCAAATATGAAGTTGCTATCTTCAATAATGCAAAAGTTATGACCAATGTTCAAGTTTTCGGACGGACGGACAGACAGACAAGACAGTTCAACTGCTATATACCACCCTACCGGGAGCATAAAAAGTCCAAAAATATGGGCAAACATGTCATAATGTGTCATGAGTATTTCAGTATTTTGAGCGTATTTCGGTGTATTTGGGTGTATTTAGGTAAATTGTGCCACTCAAAATATAGGTCTTATAACAATTGGTGTAGCTGAGATTTGATGTTCAACATAGATATAACTTTTAACTCTTTCAGTGCTGGATCCAAATTTGGAAGGCCTTTGCAAACAGTTTGGATCCTGATGAGACGCCACAGAACGTGGCGTCTCATCAGGATCTAAACTGTTTGCTATTCTGATAGTATTCTTTGGAAAAAAAATCGAAGAAAATGCTAATTTTAGAAATTCAGCAGACGACATTTTTGCAGACGACAAATTTCCCAGCATGCAAAGGGCTAGGAGCATATACCACAACACTGGTATCCAATCAATGGTTTATTTGTTTATTTTACATCAACATTTATTTTCATATTTAACTAAATGATCAACAATAATTAATTCACAATTTTCTATAATCATTATTTACACTAAATAAAATATAACATGGTTTTACTAGTCAAATAAGATGAAGCCTTCAACAAGATGGACTAGAGGCCCTAGGTCGCTCACCTGTATAGGTCACTCATATGTAGAATCTAACCTCTTATTTATAGATTGTGTTTTGTAAGAACTGTAGTTTTTTATCTAGGTTTTTACTCTGTATAACAGAGACTTAATGCAGTCTGAAACAAAATTAGAACTTATAAAGATTTTACTATAAGCATATAGACAAAGACTTAATGTGGTCTGAGACAGTTTTACTATAAACACCTAAAAAAAATTGTGGGGCAAATATTAACCCCTGGAGCCAAGATTATAACACACTTTGTGGAGAACCACCATACAATGTCGCACACCAAATGGTAAACCTCTGACCCTCGCGGTTTCAGAGAATGAGATTTTGAATGTGACCAATGGGCATGGTTAGTTTTGACCATAGGCATAATTATAATGTTAACAAACTTAGCAGAAGAACACTAAAAGATGTCACATGCCAAATAAGAAACATCTGGGCCCTGCGGTTTAAGGGAAGACGATTTTTTTTAAGTTTCCACTACATACATGTAAGGAATACAAGTAACCTCTAAGGCGGGCCAATTAAGACCCCAGAGGCATGATTTTCAAAAACTTTTCAAACACCAAATACACCAAACACGAACTGACTGACGGATAATATGGTATCATAAAAGCTCTCAATGAACACTATGTGCTAAATGGAGCTAAAAATACAAAAATGTACATCCTCACACTTCATGTATGAAATGAAATATGGTATTTACAATGTGTATATGCCTGAAACCTTCGTTTGGGTAAGTAAAAGCAACACAACAAACCAAGATTATCTATGTAACAGTTTCACAATTATAATGAAATTTATTCTTGTAAAACCTTATCAACTTTCATCTTCTGTCCGCTCATCAGACATTCTTTCAGCATAATATGAGTGCTTCTCAGAAGTAATGTCCGCATTAGATACACCCAGAGATTTTTTTATGTAAGTCTGCAACCAGGACTCACCAAGAACAATGCCTTCATTTCTAAAATCTCACTGTTACTTACTAACCACTTTGCAGCATCAAATATCTTATTAGGTCTTATATTTTCAAAAGCAACTTTATGTTTGTAAGACAATTTATGTTTCAACTGCAACATGGTGGTATCGCTGTCATCAATTATTCTCGGCAATGATTTAATTGTGCTATTCACATTTGCATGCACATTAACAACGTTTCCTCTAACACTCACTTGACCACCACGCGGCATTTCACGCAGCTGCATGAAAGCTAGTCTAGGCGAAACCAGCCTTTCCTCTAGGTTAGTAAGCTCTAATTCTTTAGGTCTACTAAAGAACATCAAACCATTGTTATCACACAATTTGGGCATGCTACCCTTCCTTGCAGTTGTAAGGCATGTCCTACATATCCACTTTGTAATGCTACTTCCACAGTAACTAAAGTACTTTGAATTTAAGTAACCGTATTTCAAGTTGCTAGTGTTGTATACAAAATGTCTGAAAAATTATGTGAGCAACACGAAATCACAGTCAAATGTCATAGGAAGGTGATATCATTATACTTATTGCAAATGAAATCAAGTTTGGTACAAATATACAAATCTTATAACACTCATACCTGACCCAACAAATGATATCCCACCTGATGAAACAAGTTGCTACCCGTTGCATCACAAACTTTCGTGTGTTCATGATTTATTTTGCCCAAATGCTGACGCTTATGTTAAAAGACATTTATAATTTCTAAAGGTTGCTAATATTAATAAATATTATTATGTATGTATTTTTCTTACATTTACAATGAAGATAATATTGATATAAACGTTGTTTAATTATTGACTTGTAGGTATGAATTAAAGGCTGGAGATGTTTTAAAATCTTTCAAACATTGAGATTGTAAGACAATACCATCTGGATAGCGACGGAATGATCGATTAAATCAGCATTACGGTGAAACGATACAGAGATTTTGTAGCTTAACATATTTTAAATAAGGTACCAAAACAAATAAGATTATAATTATATAATAATTTAAATAAAGACAATATAGTGAATATCTGTATACACATAAGAGTTAAAAACACGTGAACATTGTTTACAAACATCTCAATGTACATGATTTCTTTGATTTTCAATTTTCATAGAACTTAACGGTAAACAAATATATCATAAACTTAGTAACCAATACAGTGTAATAATTGAATTGTAAAAGCATGAACCTTCCAACAATAAAGAAATTGGCACTAGAGAGCCCATTTATAACTGTATGAGTTTGAAAGGGTTTTCAACCATTATCAATATTTACGTATTTTATACTTACAGATAGTTTTCAGTATTCACAATGTATTACATTTCCATTAAAACAAATGCTTTAAAAAAAAACAAAAAACTTTTTTATGGCTTTCCATAACAAAATAAAAGCTAACATTTACCATGTTTAAATAAATATTAACGGTTACTTAAGCTTTTTTACGGAATACCGTTAGGGCCATCGTGGTTACACATTAAAATCCAGAGGGCGACAATTCGAGAGTGTGAGAATACGATGACGACAGTGCGACAATACGATGGCGGCAGTGCGATAGTACGATAACCACAATCCTCCCCCATGAAATTGCAGAGGATCAAACAGTCATCTTGCGAAACATTTTGCTCTTTCCTTTTTAGGTTCCGCCGTTTTTTTCGCTGATTGTACTTGTAGTCTGTTATTTTTCCAAAATCAAATCCAAATCGTGACGAAGGTAAATGGTTACACAATGACATAACTATGAAATTAATATGTAGAATAACATTATTCCACACATACCATTATGCAACCATCCGTTTTCTTATCGGACTTGTTTTTGTTTCATGACCTATACGCCGCTCGAGTAACATGTAACTGTACCCCGGTTAAAAATATCCTACAGGACATTCATATAAGATACGACTTGTGTTTAAATGCGGACATTCCAAATGATGAAATAAGAAAGAGTTAAACATCACTTTGTTCAGCGTCCTTGTCGACGAAACATGCATTGACTCTTTTTAAAGCCCAATGGATTATTCGCAATCATCTTATATTAACACTCTTTTCAAACATTTTATTCAGGAAAGAGGATAATATCTCACATTCATAACAAGTGATCGGCTGCCCAAAGAATGTACAGTGCAATATCCGTCGGTAATTATGTGAGTTAAATACTCATGAAAATCTTAGGCAAACGCTTAACCCGCTGTACGGAATAGACCATTTACTCGATATAGCTCACATAGGTTTAAACGTGGATACTATACAACGGGCAATATATTTAACCTATGAGAGATCATGAAGAGTTACATATCCAAGAAACGCGAAAGGATATATTTTTTCTATACAGACTTTTTGAAAGAATTGTATAATCGTGTACATTTAAAACAATTCGAAAGCCTAGATAGAAGCGGTATTGCTCCTGTTTGGAAAAGTATGACATTAAAAAAAAACCATCCATGTATGATAATATTAGGCGATGTGGGTACTTAAGAGCCGTTGGTAATAAAACGTTAACGGATTACTTAACATGCAACATCGGTACGAAACAGGGGTGTATGACGTCAAAGCTTATCTTTAATCTGTTCGTAAATGACTTTATATCATATGTGAAACTCCACTAGGTTGTATGGAATCATATTTGCTGATGATGTCACAAATTTCGCGGACAAAGTTATAAATCTTAAATCGCAAATTAATTCGGTTGATATGTTATGCAAAGAGAATCGAAAGAAAACAAACGTTTAATGTTTTACAGTTTAAACATATTTTATATTGTAATCGTATATATTTATGCTACTGACATATTGTAGAAAAATAAATATATGTTTGAAAAAAGGCTTGGGTCTAGAGTTATACCAACATCATCAAAGGGCTCTTTCCAGCATGACAAACATAACATAAAGATATTATTTTGAAGACCAAATTCTATACAGAGAGTGTGCTTATAATGTGGAGAATACAAAAATGGGATTCAGAAAGGTGAAACATTACGTATGCTCGAACAGTGGGTATATCAAGGGCAAACTATTTAAATACTTGCGTCCTAATGTACACGTATAGCGGGGAGCACTTCACGCATAGGCTGTCCCAACCGCTGCACATGCCTTTCAGATACCAAATACATTTAGGATTGTTTAGCCATATCGAAGCTCTCAAACTGTTTGATTCGATAGTAAAGCAGATACTGACGTACTTATCCGAACATAAGATCTATAGGTATCTATCTTTGAAATTCTTAAAACGACCAACGCTCGCATAGAATGATAAACTACAAATGTTCTTGCATGTTACATTTTTATATATGAACTTTATTAACGCGTTAAAGAATCACTGCTAGTGCAATTGTACAGAATACGCCTTTAGATTAATACAATATATATTTATGTTGCTCGCAATTTACACTGTTTTAAACGCTTTGTTATACGTTTACTGGGTTTTCTTATATAATTGTTCAGGCGAAATAACTTGCTATTTCGTTTTGGTGCTTGTATATCCAAATCATTCTAAGAATGCATTTGTGCCAAATTGTAAGCCAGCGTAAACAATAATCAGCGTTTGTTGTTAGATATATTTTGGTCAAATACAGCTTGCTGTGAAAAAAGGAATTTAAATTCGACGAAGCCAGCATACCCTAGACTGCTTGATGTTCGAAATATCGTGTGTGCGTGACTTGTTGAACTTCAGAGCGAAATTAACTTTGAGACGTGTACATGCTTATGCACTTATTTCTAGTTTGAGTGTTCATCATGTGATTTGTATTGTTACACTTCTCTATCTATCGGAACTATAATTATTCCAATTATAGGAAATAATGCTTTCCGGAATAAGCAGAAACGATAATGTGAGTATATTGTTTAATATATCAACTATGAAGAGGAGTGAGATCCTGCTTACGGAAGGATTTGTTAGAGTGTATCAAGTGTATAAACGTCATTTGGTATATACTTTAGCAGTGTCTACAAAAGGCTATGTCTGTACAAAAAGACAACCGGCGTTGACATTAATTTTGATTTTATTTTTCTTCTAAAACTTAAGCAAAAGGACAAAGATCGGATTGCCCAGTTTGCTCTCTACCAATTCACGAGAACACCCGTACACATGATTGCTCTGACATTGAACCATAATTCGTTCGAGATTAACTCTCATAGTTTTCCATATCTGTACCTTGAATAATGCGATCATATAGCACCCCATATTTTCGTCAGGGTTAATAACCTTTAAGCTTCAGTACGGTTAATTGATTTGTTGATTGTCAGACAAATTAAACAAAATACACGTTTATAAACAATATTGTATACCAGTGAAATTTACTGAGATCTAGTTATGTAAAACATTGTATTATACGCATGATTCGTATTGACATTTGAGTATTCATGCTCGGTGTATAAAAAAGCATGAATAGGCTTACATTTCAACAAATTATAAATGTATGCAATTAAAACTTCAGCTTTACCAGTATGGAAGAAACAGTATTGTAGTATTGTAGCAAGCCTTTCTGTATTTATTGCAAGTTACCAATTCAAAATAGTGTCACGAAGCAACAAAGTACGAGAGACATATGTACGCAACCAACACACAATCATGAATAATAATTCATGAACAATACTGCTGTCACCACTCTTTAATGGAAGAAACATTTTTATTTAAATTAGTTATTATAAAGATGCAATTGTAAATATGTACAGCGCGACCTCAATTTAACTATTAACAATAATTACACAAATTTAATGCGTTTGTATAAACACAGCCACGTTTTTGGAGCTTTTTCATTCGCCAGCAAGGATTATTTCGCAGGTTGGTAAACAGTTTCACATGCAATTCTTTTTGTACACAGTGATGCAACGAACTGTAAACTTGATCAAAGTTGTTGTTATCTTAAAAATATCACCGGATCTTTCCATTAAAAATCATTTCCGGCCGTACGTGTTTAAATTATTTATTAAACTATACTTAGAAAGAAGTATTAATAAAGAAATAATAAGTTTAAGGCAAACTTGAGTCTCAATGGGTTGGGTAAGTATTGGCAATAAATATAACCTTTGTACCGTGGAATTCGGTGCTTGTCGCTCGCAATTTCAATTGCCGACATAATTGCGACAAATTCAATTTTTATTTTAAAACAAGAGATGTGTTTGTCAGAAACAAAATGCCCCCTATTGTGCCGCTTTGAAATAAAATTTATATTTATCATTTGGCAGGTTTAGAAATTATATCCCTTTAAAGCTTATTACTTCCCTTGGATTTTGTTTTTGACCTTTGACCTTGAAGAATGACCTTGCCCTTGACCTTTCACCACTCAAAATGTGCAGTTCCATGAGATTGACATGCATGCACAGTATCAAGATGATGTCATCAATAATGCAATGGTTATGACAAACTTCAACCTAGGTTAAAGTTTTGGGACAGAAAGACAGACACACACAATGACAGACAGACAGGCCCAAAACAATATACCCCCTCTAATTCGAAAAAGGGGGCATACACAGTTATTCGAAAAATTCAATTCTTTATTTGATATCTTTTTATCTTGACATGACAGAACGTCGTAGGTCCTATTATGACAATTTATTGCAATTATAGAATACCAGCCGGCATTGGATTTAGCTCTAAATTCGCAGAGGTCCTCTTATCCGCGTATGGATAATAGGGGTGGTATAAAAAAGGCCTTTCTCAACATTCAGAAACATCCCCTGTAAATTACATCATGTAATTGCAAATATGTGAATACCCACAGGTCATATTCAACTTCCGGGTACCTTTTTTCTTAGCCACTCATTGCAACATGCCTTTTTGTGACTTTTGATTGCATAAGACAAGTAGCATTTAGCGTTAAATAACCACTCATGCATTTGAATCTACAATTATTCGCTGTTCCCTGCGAATCGAATACAAGTATGAATTCCAACTTGGCAGGGGAGAATGTCACGGTACCGAATTAATGCGAGATTTGTGATTAGCAGTGTAAGCGGCCCGATCAGCTCAACCGGTAAAAACTTCTCCTTGATAGCGGGATGACCCGGGTTAGAGTCCCGAACTTGCTGCACTCTTTTCACAATTCGGCGACATATTTGTCAAAATGGACCAGGATTTTGGAAATACATTTTAAATTGCTCGTGTGGTGTTAAATGTACAGCTCAAACTTATTTTATGCGGGAAAAGTACGCACGCTGTTCACTCGAGTGTGACAGCCACGATCAGCCACGCGGAGAGGTGGATGCTGCAGTAGGTCAGGTAGGGGTTCGCTTTACACATGGCGTTACACAGCAACATGATGTCAATGTCCCAGGTAAAACGCACCCAGTCTCTCAGAAGTACGGTGAACAAAATAAATTATCTGAGAGCGCTAGAGCAAAGAGGAACACAGCCGTTGACGTCATCTTCTTCTGACGAAGCAGCAAGAAAATAGTCATCGCGTTTCCGATCGTTCCAACGGATATAAGAATCGGCGAGATCACCCTCCAGAGAAGCGCCGTCGTTTCTCCATAGTAACCGACCGGAAACCTCTGTTCGGCCAGCTTTGATAACGTTGTGTTGAACGTCTCCTGTTCTGTAACGTATATCAATGTCGAATCACTAGCAAGCTTGGGTGCTGAATCCATAATTTTTTTTAGTTTCGATTTTGTTTTCAGCGAAACACTGCATACCTGTCTTATCTGCACCTTCACTTGGACATTTATTATATATTTATAATTACTATTGCATTGCTAAATCGCGCCATTTTTCATATTTTCGGTCAGGTGCGAGTGCCGTTCAAACTCTGATCTGAGTGGACTATTCTATGAAAGTACTAGGGATATCACATAAATTCCAAGGAAAAAGTGGGTCCGGTTCTACACAGATAATACTCGCAGGTCTATTTCGTCTGCTGGCCGTGTTATCTATGTTTAGTTTCTTAATATCGTGGGAGAAGGATTTAATCACCTAACAATTAAATGTTTGTGTTCAAAAGAATTAAGTTGAATGATACTTAATTAAGTGAACAATTAATTAATAAAGCAGGAAGGATATTTGGATTAGAATGAGCAGCAAGCTTGCGGGAAAGTAGAAAGTCACAAATTAACAATTATTACTAATTGTCTAGATTGTCCATATACTAATGTGACACTTAAAGCACTTAGTAAAACCACTAATAATTTCAATGGAAAGTCCATTAATACAATTAATACTTGAAACTTTTGTTCTCATTCGCAATAACCAGTCCATAATGAACAACAAGATTTATCAATACCAATGTTAACTAAATATATACATATAATAGCAATTCAAATTCTCCCGCTTGACACTATTGATTGCTTGTCTACTTCAACGTCTTGTTCTTTCCTTTTTGTCAAAGCATCTAGCGACGAGCCTTCATATGATTCTACAACTCCTATAACTTCCTTCTCTCGCATAATATGATATTCAAGTACCAAACATATAATTAAAACTAGCACATAGAAGCATAAGGGACTACACAATTAAACAATAATCATATATGATTACTTTCATGAAATAAGACAAAATATGGCAGATAATTTGAGCTCACATTCCTAAGCGAAACGGGATACCTATATACACTACAACTTAAAAAAAGACCCGCTCTAATTTCTTAATATAATAATACGCTACTGGCTAAAATTGAAATAATTAAATCACATACAGCTCGTAATTTATCATAAGAACGATCTCGAGTGTGGTGTCGGACTGTTAAAGTAACCCACCACTTAGCTGACGTCCTGCAATACTAATACTCTGCCAGCTCGTTAATAACAGATAGAACAACACCAACACAAGGCGTCAGTATTGTGAAACCCCCAAACATCAATTGTATAATATACCTATTATTGTATTTCATAAAACTGTAGAAAATAAAGATTGATTAAATATGTTAGAGCCAGCGGGCTATTAGCCCGCAACGGATGAATCTCTATTTCCTCCGCGTGATTTTGCCCTGATTACATGGCATCGTTAAGTTAACAATAAAACAACGATGGTGGTCTTTTCTAGTTAGTATGTTCCTTCTCATATATGTCTCTCTTCCAGGATTTCACTTCTGGTTCCATGCTTACCATTTGTGTACGTAACATTTTGCTTGTTACATTGCTTATACGACCAATTAGACCTTTCGTAACAAACTGTAACTGGGATTACAATATTGTGTTTGTGTACCTTCTAGTAATCGGCTCAGAAAATATAAGATAAGTGTTGCCTTCGCTACTAAAAGCGATACTACCATATTCATAAAATGCTCTCTCACTTTCTCGGGGAATCAGCCTTACCCATTACCTCATGATATCCAAATAAAACACCTGACGTTGTTGAAAGAAAGAATGAATCAGGTAAGATATAGTCATCTCGGTCCAAATGCATGAACACAGCCCCCCCTTGTCTATCATAAACATGTAAATAGTGCTCTATCAAAATTAGTTCGGTCTGTACAACATCAAATCTTATAACAAAATTTACAAACATACAACAACTCCAGCGGAGTTTGGTCATTTGATATTAAGCAAAAGCAAAAAGCACCATCTTATAATTTCTTATTCTGAATTTTACCTTACGTTTACGACCATCGAAGTCCGTTCCTTGACTAATCCATACTGATTTTTTTTCTCACGGATTTTTAATTAAGATTCATTTACAATCATTGTATGCCTGTATATGACAAGCTAAATGCCTTTATTGATGTGTTTGTGTATGTGTTATTTTTTTCTTCTTGTCTTCTTTCTACATAGAAGATGAAGAACACTTTTTGTTTGACTGTGATACTTACAATGATTTACGGCGCATACACTTGGCAGATATATCACCTGAGCTGACGAACCACAATTCTATTTGTAAACTGAATATACTAATGTCTTCATGTCGACGAAAACTGGCTAAATTTATTGTAAAAGCATATTTAAAAAGACGAACTGTCATCTATGCATAGTCCTAATTGAGTATATCATCGACATCAATTCCTGTACACAATTTGTTTTCTCAAATATATATTGATATGATGTTTTGTTATATTGCACATGTCACGATAATAAACAATTTACTTACATACTTCTACAATTCAACTAGTCCCATTTCAATATGCCCTAACACTGTTAACAGACTAATACCTGCACGGACAAAGCAATTCAAGAACAAAACAGCTAGCAGGCAAAGTAAAGGGGTCCCTCACTATTATGCAAGTATTCTTATTGGCGTCACTGCACAAAATTATTGTTTTAAATGTTGTTACCAACATATGTACCGGGTCATGCGAAAATGGGGTTTATGTGATGTGCAGGAGATACCCTGTCCGCTTATGAAACCACGAAAACTTGCGTGGCTTTATAGCGGATAGCGTAGTTCCTGACCAGACTGGACCAATGCACAGGCAGGTGTGGAGATACTTTGGTCGAATATGGCATTAGACCCATTTTCGCTTATCAGGGTCATAAACTAACTAACATGTCTTTCAAAAGGGACGTAAAATGAGCATTCAATGTATAGGTGCTTTACACTGGGCACTTTACAGAACCAGGGTCGCTTCTTGAATCTGGGCGTCACCTGTATACCACTCGAACCGCCACTTACATCTCACCTGGGTCGGGGAGCAGAAAAACACGCTTCACTATAGTATATAAATTGTAGTATTAAATAAATTTGTTTTAAATTGTCTTAGTGATTTATAAACATAGGAATAAATAATATAATGTATTACTTGCCACTTAATAACTTACGCAATTTTACAATAACATAATATTGAGACGACGCATCAGTGCCGCCATCTTACCTGATATACAGCTAGGATGTTGGGCAGACAGTGGGTGGGTTTGGGCGATGTTAACTATGTGCGTGGATCTGATCGGCTGCTTGTAACAATCTTAGATAAATATCAATCAAACCAAATCTAGAAACCATATGCGGCAAACCATTTATATAATACTCTACATGTTTTTGAATGCAAAATTTAATTTTAACAAGGTCGCACCAGAACATCAGAGTTATTGCTCTTTGTCAAAAAAACGTGCAGTCTTTACTATTATTTAGGAAAGCCACTTTATTTTTTCTTCTTACCGTCTCTCAACTTGCCCAAGAACGAAGCAGACTTACTAGAATAATCGCCTTACGATTCATCAAAGAACACGTACACACAAAGGTTATTTATTAAATTTACATATTGTTTATCATCCAATCTTTACCAAATATGCTCAGTTATGTAACCATAACAATTACATTTGCAGTCCAATATGCGCGAACAATGAACCAGAACCCCAGGAATGTTCATCAAACAAACTATGGCACTGTTAATCCATTGACCATATTCAAAAGCATAGTTAGGTAATGACCCATCAACATGCAAAGTCTAGACATCTGCCGTTTCTGCATATTCCAGAATCGTCATGGATTAAATAAAAACCAGTGACTCCTCGCCCATTACCCAAGTCAGACTAATACCAGAAAGCCATTGATGCAAAGCTTCAAGAGGCACCATTTAACAGTTCATATTTCGACAAGGGTAAAAGAATATTAGACGTGATCGTATCTGAAAATCACTCATCACTCTCTCGCATTGAAGGTGTTTTACTTGTGGTAAATACACGATATTTTGTAAATGGTAATCGTCCACTGCATGTTTATGTATGAACAACTTATGGGGAAAATTGAGTTGTGACTATCTTCATTGAGCAAAAAAGGGTGTACGAATAACTAGTATTTAGTAATTGAAAAGAAGCCCTGTCTGTTTGCATAAGAAAAGACTATGTCACAGACCTCAATCAACGGTTCCACGAAGACCAATCATATTCTCATAAATCTGCAAAAATAGTTATCTACCGCACTTGGCTATCACGTACTTAATTGTTCAATTATTTGATACCCAAATTCAGGTGCATCGTGTTGGTAATTGTTTAACCAGTACGATTTTATGTTTGTGATTTTTGTTAAATAAAAATATATGCTTTCCACGACCGATTTTAACCTTTTGCGGCAACCGTCTACGCGTATCTACAGTCATGACGGTATATTAAATGGACTTGTTCACAGATTTCGGCATGTTTTGAAGTTTGTAATT
>VMBQ01001259.1:56325-97473 GCA_007657795.1 Dreissena rostriformis
ACTTTAAATCTTATTTCTATATTGGAGCTCTTTAGTTCTGATGTTAATATTAATCAGTTTAAAGAATCGAATGAAAAACTTCAAAATCACGCCAAAATCTGTGAACAAGTCCCTTTAATACAACAATTGAAACCACATGACATCAATCGACATGACTCATGCAATTATTCACTTAGCGCGTGATTCGTGTGTGCGCATGACCAGATCGTCGAAACTTGAATTTTAATACATGAAGCGTACTCAGATGACTCAAATGCACTGTCTTAAATATACCTTAAAGCGGTATTGTATCACTCACTGATAAAGGTACAGCGGCGCGGTAAACCCGACAACGGTTCACAGAATACACGAAAAACAAACACCCGTGTAGTATTTATTGATACACTTTTAAAATGTCGAGAGATATCAAATTTTGAAGATGTATTAACGCTTTAACATTTGACCATTCTTTGCCGTCCTTTTGGAAAGCTATTGTCATATTTATCATTATCATTTCCGGTCATAAATGTTTAAATTACTTATAAAACGATACTTAGAAAGAAGTATTAATAAAGAAATAATAAGTGTAAGGCCAACTTGAGTCTCAATACGTTGGGTAAGTTTTGGCAATAAACATAACCTTTGTACCGTGGAATTCGGTGCTTGTTTCTCTCGCAATTTCAATGGCCGACATAATTGCGACAAATTCAATTTTGATTTTCAAAAAGTTATTCGAAAAAATCAATTCTTTATTTGAAAGCTTTACATCTTGACATGACATAACGTCGTAGGTCTTATTATGAAAATTTGTATTGCAATTATAAAAAAAAACCTGCCGGCATAGGATTAAGCCCTTAATTTGCAGATGTCCTCTTATCCGCGTGTGGATAATAAGGGTCGTATAAAAAAGGCCTTTCTCAAAATTCGGAGACATCCCCTGTAAATTACCTCATGTAATTGCAAATATGTGAATACCCACAGGTCATATTCAACTTCCGGTGACCTTTTTTGCTTAGCCTGTCATTGTAAGCATGCCTTTTTGTGACTTTTGATGGCGTAAGAAAAGTAGAATTTAACGTTAAATAACCACTCATGCATTTGAATCTATAACTATTCGCTGTTCCCTGCGAATCGAATACAAGAACGAATTCCAACTTGGAAGGGTAGAATGTCACGGTACCGAATGAATGCGGGATTTGTGATAAGCTGTGTAAGCGGCCCGGTCAGCTCTCTCGGTATAGACTTCTCCTTGATAGCGGGATGCCCCGGGTTCGAGTCCCGAACTTGCTGTACTCTTTTCACAATTCGGCGACATATTTGTCTAAATGGACCAGAATTTTGGAAATACATTTTAAATTGCTCGTGTGGTGTTAAATGGACGAAAACTACACTAAACGCGTGAGAATTTTGAAGTGTGTGGGACATTTATTGACATGTCTAGAACCACGCCCATTTACCGAATAAGGAGATAAACTTTTACAAAGCTTGGGCTTATATGTGCAGAGTCATTCTAAATAACTTACAATAATCTTTACACAATTATAATAGACCTGTATACGTACAGCACCGTGTCACCGTATTTTCCGAATCACACATTTATTAAATGTGTAGAATAATCCCAATAATTATGACCAATAATTAAAATCTTATGTATTTACATACTATAATGTATACTATTCTGTAAAATATTGTTGTTGATAAGGTTTTCGTCAGCGCTTTGCTGCTTGTGGTATAATGATTTCGTGTGCATCGGGAACTAGTTTCCAAACAGGCTGGTACCTTGTGTTGCCTGACAACAAAGCATACTCTTCAGCTCTGTCCGGAACTTCGAGCCGCTGAACACATAGAAGCAAAAGTTGAAGGTGGCGTCGAGGTAGCCGACCAGGCTACCAAAGGTGAACACGAACTGATAGTACTCGTAGTCGTTCCAGGCCAACGCACAGACCGCATGGAAGGAGTAGTATACCAGAATGACGACCAACGGGGTCATCGTGAGGAGGAACAGTACGCACAGGGCAATTATGAGCATCGAAACTGGACGCGTATCGCGCACCTGACCAGAAATGTTCATCCGCTTTCGTCGAGAACGAACGCGCGCGAGCTGCAATACGATGGTGACATCGTAAAACGCACCCAGTTTCTCAGAAGTCCGGTTAACAAAATAAGCGTATCTGAGAGCGCTAGATCAAAGAGGAACACAGCCGTTGACGTCATTTTCTTCTGACGAAGCAGCACGAAAATAGTCATCGCGTTTCCGATCGTTCCAACGAAAATAAGAATCAGCGAGATCACCCTCCAGAGCAGCGCCGTCGTTTTTCCATAGTAACTGACCGGAAACCTCTGTTCGGCCAGCTTTGATAACGTTGTGTTGAACGTCTCCTGTTCTGAAACGTGGTTGCTGATTCCATAGTTTTTTTAGTTTCGATTTTGTTTTCGGTGAAAAACATGGTACCTGTCTTATCTGCACCTTCACTTGAACATTTATTGTATATTTATAATTACTATTTCATAGCTAAATATAGCCATTTTTTATATGTAAGGGAAGGTAAGAGTGTCGTGCAAACTCTGATCTGAGTAATTTCCATGAAAGTACTGGGGATATCACATAGATTTCAAGGAAAAGCGGATCCGGTTCCACCCAGATAATACTCGCAGGTCTATTTCGTCTGCTGGCCTTGTAATCTATGTTGAGGTTATTAATATCGTGGGATAAGGATTAAATCATCTAACATTTAAATGTTTGTGTTCAAAAGAATAAAGTTGAATGCTAATTAATTAAGTAATTAATTAATAAAGCAGGAAGGATATTTGGATTAAAATGAGCAGCTAGTTTGCGGGAACGTAGAAATTTACAAATTAACAATTATTACTAATTGTGTAGCTTGTCCATATACTAATGTGACATTTAAAGCACTGAGTAAAACCACTAATGATTTCAATGGAAAGTCCATTAATACAATTAATACTTGAAACTTTTGTTCTCATTCGCAATAACCAGTCCATAATTAACAACAAGATTTATCAATACCACTGTTAACTAAATATATACATATAATAGCAATTAAAATTTTCACGCTTGAAACTAATGATTACATGTCTACGTCAACGTCTTGTTCTTTCCTTTTTGTCAAAGCATCTAGCGACGAGCCTTCATATGATTCTACAACTCCTATAACTTCCTCTGCTGCATAATATAATATTCACGTACCAAACATATAATGAAAATAGCACATAGAAGCATAAGGGACTACAAAATAAAACAATAATCATATATGATTACTTTCATGAAATAAGACAAACTATGGAAGATAATTTGAGCTCACATTCCTAAGCGACACCAGATACCTATATACACTACAACTTAAATTAGACCCGTTCTAATTTCTTAATATAATTATACGCTAACGGCTAAAATTGAAATAATTAAATCACATACAGCTCGTAATTCATCATAAGAACGATACCAAGTGTGATGTCGGACTGTTCAAGTAATCCACCACTTAGCTGACGTCCTGCAACCTTAATAGAACAACACCAACACAAGGCGTCAGTATGGTGAAAGCCCTAAACATCAATTGTATGATATACGTAGTATTGTATTTCATAAAACCACTATTTGTATATAACTGTAGATAATAAAGAGTAATTAAATATGTTAGAGCCAGCTGGGCTATTAGCACGCACCGGATGAATCTCTATCCCGTCCGCGTGATTTGGCCCTGATTACATGGCATCTTTAAGTTAACAATAAAACAACGATGATGGTCTTTTCTAGTTATGTATGTTCCTTCTCATATATGTCTCTATTCCAGGGTTTCACTTCTGGTTCCATGCTTACCATTTGTGTACGTAACATTTTGCGTGTTACATTGCTAATACGACCAATTAGACCTTCTGTATCAAACCGTAACTGAGATTACAATATTGTGTTTGTCTACCTTTTATAAATCGAATCAGAAAATATAAGATTAGTGTTGCCTTCGGTACTAAAAGCGATACTAACATATTCATAAAATGCTCTCTCTCTCTCTCTCTTTCGGGAAATCAGCCTTACCCATGACCTCAGGAAATCAAAATATAACACCTGACCATTGTTGAAAGAAAGAATGAATCTAGTAAGATATAGTCATCTTGGTCCAAATGCATGAACACAGCCCCTCCTTGTCAATCATATACATGTAGTTAGTGCTCTAGTCTATCAAAAATAATTCGGTCTGTACAACAGCAAACCCAATCACAAAATATACAAACATATAACAACTCAAGCGGAGTTTGGTCATTTGATATTAAACAAAAGCACAAGGCATCAGCTTATTATTTCGTATTCTGAATGTTACCTTAACTTTCCGGCCATTCAAGTCCGTACCTTGATAAATCCCTGCTTAACCGTGAAATGAACGTTACGTTTATTGACTGCTTTGAGTTTCAATATATATATATATATATATTTATATATATTATATACCATATTTTATTAAACGAGATCAGGGATTGTGTTAGTAAGTGAGCCTCAAATGCTTATAAAAAAAAAACATTAATATTGACGCAAACGTCATGATAAGAACGAAAAGTTGTTAATATTGCTTGACGTCACTTGCATGGTCTCATCGGCAAAACAACGTTACGTGATTTGTCAAATGTTAAAGCTACAATTATTCGTAATCATTATATTAGATCGAAAACAAGTGGGTGTATGTTATAAAATAATATAATATTGTATTTGGGCAATCATCGCATTAGAAAGTTTAATTTAAACACTGAAAACAATTTGTGGTAATCAAAAATAATTAAAATTTTGCAATAATGCAGCCCAGATTTGATATTTTAACACAAGGAACGGTAGAAATATTATGTTGAATGAATGATCCCAAGCTAGTCCTCTTCATTAAACGTTGACTAATGGGAGCAGCGACTTAAATCAAATGCAATTTGAACATCAAAGACTGCTGTCGTAAACCATCTTGCTGAAACTTGGTCTGAACGTTTGTCTCCATAATATATCGGTCCAGCTCTAAGCTGGGACACGTTGGGTTAAAAGCAAGTGTACAAGGTTAAATTAACGAAAAAGCTTGTGACCACAGGCCACATTTATAACCCACTATTTAAAAAAAACTTCAATACATTTGTCCAAATGATATCCTGACAAGGTTTTGAAACTGGGTCACGTGTGACCAAAACTATGTCACTAGGTCGAATGAACGAAAAAGCATGTGAAAACTATAGAAGCCGCATCGATTACCCAATATTCATGAAACTTGGTGCGAACATTTGTATCATTAATATCTCGGTCGAATGTAAAACGGGGAAACGTAAAGTCAAAAACTAGGCCACAAGGTCAAATTGTATTAAATGTTTTGAGCACTCTAGAGGCCACATTTATTGCCCGATCAAGAAACTTTATCTATCAACCAACAACTAGCAACTACCATACAATCTCAAAACCATTAAATTATCTCCCTTTCATATCTTTCTGTTTACCTCTGGTGGCTATTCCCTGCCTACACTACCAAAAATCCCTTCTTTTAAACCCTCAGGGTGGCAACATGCTGTTTTAACTAAGAATGAATACACGTAGTGTTGTATATAATGTTCATAAGTTACACTCGTGTATTAATTCTATTATTTTGTCTTTTCTTAACTGTACATTACATTGTTTTACTGATTAATTTTTATGTGGCCCTATAAAGGTGACCGTTTGGCGACCAATTATTCATTACACCTATCTTGTAAATATTATTTTTAACCTTCCTTTTATATATTGTCATAAAGCCGCCCTGAGAGGTCATCTCTTCTCAAATAGCCCAATATCCTATAAGGTTTTTCACAGACAGGGACAAGAGTTCAACATTAGCTTACACACACAAATATACCATAATATATAATAACATATACCAAATAGAATACTGTATTACAACAAAATTTCACTTTAATGTGAAACCCATTCCTAATATAGTCATTTAAGCAGGCTGCAGCCTCTAAACCAATTAATTTCTAACATTGTGTATCTCTTTTCATTGTTTTTTTTTTTTTTTTTTTTTTTTGTCATTCTCTACATCAAGGTGACTCTAAACTTAGAATCACCCCATTCTTTGATTAGACAAATAGGTCATTCTATGTTAATGAACCCATAGAAGCAATGTTGAACCACTTTGTGATCTGGTTAGTCTCTAAAATACTCATCTTTCTGCTTATTTCAAACAAAATAACCATCCGTTTATTTTATTATTTTTTTTCTCATCTAATATATAGTACAATTGCTCATTAATTGGAAAATAGGTCATTTTATGTTAATGAACCTATAATAGCAATGTTATCCCACATAGTGAACTCTTTAGCGTCTAAATATACTATTCTTTTCTTTTATTTCAAACATAGTAATCACCCTTTTTCCTTCTTCTTGTATAGACTATAGTATAATTAATGGTGATTCCATGTAGAGACAACATCTTTAATGCAGATCACAAAGTTCAGGACCCCCAGAAAACCCAGCCCAGCATATGCTGAATACTGGGTCTAATTATGATGATGCCTTACACAATAGTATGTGTTTCCAACATCATTTCTTATAAAAATTGGGCTATCTCTCTCTTTCTATCTATCTTTTTATTCACAAACAACAGCAAACCCTCAAAATAGATAATAACATATACATAATACACAAAATAAAAGTATGAGTAGTAATATTAATAATCATAATAATAATAATAACAATAGTAATAGTAATAATAATTAAATAGTAACATTCTATTGATAAAGTGTATGTCATGTGTTTCTTTCCATTGTCCATAGATACAAGGGCGTTGGCAATATGAGTTGACGCTGATTGGTCGATATTTATATTGGACCAATCGGCGTCGGCTTATATTGACAACGCCCTTGTATGTAGGTCAAGCCGTTTTCAGATGCGAAATCGAATTTTGCATCAGAAAACGGATTGACCTACTTGTCTTTTTTAACTAAGCAATTTCGGCCAATCGGAGCCATGCTTTAAAACAACGGACAACGAATGGTAAAGCCTCTTCTTCCATGAAGTTAGGAAAATATAGTTTCTCTCAACGTCGATTTTTTTTTCTCTATTATGCGTTTATAACGCTTTTTCGCACAGTATCTAACCATGCAAAGATATTTTTAAACAATTAGATTTTTACTTAAGCACCGCACCCACTCTGCAAAGTCCCTATATTTATATGGCTCAGCCCAGTACAATCGGGCTGACCACTGCCTTTTTACCGCAAAGTTTTATGTTAAGCAGAGTGCTCGGAGAATGGTTTTATAACCGAATTCCAAGGGTAAATAAACCAATCAATCAATCAACTTTATCTGAACATTGGTTCTGAGTATTTGTCCGACAACAGAGTTATGGTTCCAGTCCATTGAAAAACATGTCCGCCGTAAGAAGGGGTAATTTACCTTATGTGACTAAAGTACATTCGAGCACTTTAGAAGTCACATGTTTTACCTAGTGTTTGTGAGACTTGCTCAGAACATTAACAATTATGTTCTTATGATATCAGGACTGAATTGAAAAAAAACAGATGGATTTTCAAAAACATTGCATCCAGGTGTTGGGGCAGTTTTCCTAAGTCAACTGTGAACATTTGTGAACACTACCTGCTCAAAAATGTTAAGCTTCTGAGGATCTCAGGTGAGCACCTTAGGAACTGTGGCCTTCTTGTTCGGACAAAAATGTGGTTAACATGCTCTTTTTGGCAACAATCACACTTTATTTTCCAGGGAATCTTTAACAGACTTTCCAAGTGTGTGTATGATCATCAGGTCTGAGAAGAACTCTTTATTAGACATAATTATTGTTAACATATTGGACTTATTGCCCTTTTTTTGTGAAGAAAAACACTTAAAATGGACAATATTCAGGATAAAACTCCATTTCTAATACATTCCCGAACAATATTACATGGCACGCTGTAAACATGACAAGAATATTACAATTAAGTCAATTATAAGAAACAGAAGACCGTACATACCGGAGTTAATGTCCTGTGTTTGAGAAAAAATGCAAATATGAACATAATTATTGAAGAAAGAGGTCTTAGTTGTCATCCAATCTTCACAGTTTGTCTATAATTATATCATTAACTAGAAATGGCGCGGCATAAGCCGACGCGTATCCCCACACCGCATAACAAATTTTGGGTGGGCGTGGTCTATGTGGGTGGGGCACCCCAGGGTTGGTAATGGGGCCATGCATAGTTGAGATTGACCGTATTGTCATAAGAAAAGTTCAGTGTCAATTTGAAGTGAATCTGTGTAGTAATGAAGAAGTTAGTAAAAGGCAATTTTGGGTGGTTGAGACCTATGTGGGCGGGGCCCTGTGGTGGGTAATGTGGACATGGATAGTCGAGATAGACCTTGGGTACGAAACAATTATGCCAAAAAAATACGAAAAAAAATTTGGGTACGAACAAAATTGGGAACGAAACAAAATTGGGTACGAATTTTTTTGGGTACGAACAAAAATGTGGGGGTTCGGTGAAGTACCGTGTTGTCATAAGAGATGTTCAGTATTAATTTGAAGTCGATTGGTGAATAAATGAAGAAGTCATGTTAAAACAAATTTTTGGGGTAGGCGTGGTCTATGTGGGCGGGGCGCCCCAGGGATGGTAATGGGGCCATGCATAATTGAGATTGACCGTTTTGTCATAAGAGATGTCCAGTAACAATTTGAAGTAAATCGGTGTAGTAATGAAGAAGTCAATGTAAAATAACCTAGTCATACTGATACTAGAAAGCCATTGATGCAAAACCTCAAGAGACGCCATTTAACAGTTCATATTGCGACACAAGTAAAACAATATAAGGCGTAATCGTATCTGCAAATACATCAGACACTTATCACTCTCTCGCATAGTATGTGTGTTACGTGTGGTAAATAAACAATATTTTGTAAAAGGGATTCGACCACTGCATGTTAAAGGGACTGTGAACCACGAATGACGAAAAAAGAAAAGATCTGAAATACCGTATTTTTAACAATTATTAGTTTATATTGATTAAAATATCACTACTTATATATTACATTACTTGATAAAAGTTCATATTTTCAGTTTATTCGGTAATACAATTTCTCGATGTGAAATCAAAAGTACATCGCGAAAATAGGTGACATAACGATATACACACTATAAATAACGCATGATCATTTTATATATAAAATATAAACAATTCAGTACCCATGCACAATTTGCATTCCTGGGTTTACCACGTGACGATGATGATCAATCTACTTGCGTTATTTATAGTTAACGTTTAGTTACCTGGTAGACATACCAAGTAAAAATAAAAAAATAAAAAAATAAAGTAAAAATAAAACACAACTTTTTTCAATTAATGTTATATACCAGTCGAGATATTTTAATCAATATAAACTAATAATTGTAACAAAATACGGTTTTTTAGAACTTTTCTTTTTTCGTCATTCGTGGTTTACAGTCCCTTTAATTAATGAACAACACACAAGTGGAATTGAGTAGTGACTATCTTTATTGAGCAAGAAAAGGGTGTACGAAGAACAAGTATTTATTAATTGTAAAGAAGCCTCGTCTGTTTCTATAAAAAACGACTATGTCACAGACCTCAATCAACGGTTCCGCGAAGTCCAGTCATATTATAATAAATCTTTAAACATAATTATCTACCGCACTTGGCTATCACGTACTGCATTGTTCAATTATTTGATACACACATTCATGTGCATCGTGTTGGAAATGTTTTAAATAGTTCGATTTTACGTGTGTGATGTTTTTTAAAAAGAAATATATCCTTTCCGAAACCGGTTTAAACCTTTTGCGGTAACCGTCTACGCGTCCGCACAATCATGAACGTATATTAATATTGTATAATTATGATATACACACTTATATTCAACATTAATCTTGTTGTTAAGGTACAAGCTAGTGTCTGTGGTTGTAAAACACTTGAAATATAAAACAATTAAAAGTGTATATGAATGTATGCTGAATGTACGACAATTATATAATGTACCCATCCAGTAGCTGTACATACAATAGGCTTGTTATGAAATGCTAATGTATGTAATTCATAGTACTTTACGCGAAAGATATGTATGTATGTATGTAATATTCTACGTATGACTGTAATATTCTGCACAGAATTGTTTTTTTCGTTGTTGCAGTACATTTCAACCAAAGGATTAAATTCCCGGAAGATCATATGACATACTTTGGCGATTCCCTCACAAAATCTTAGTACTGACTCATCTTTTCTGAAAATAATAGCAGTATAGCTTTGAATTGGTAGAGTACATAATTAAGTGGTTTTCTCGTAAATAATTGATAGACAACATCTGGGATCTTGGAGACAAAGCACGTGCAAATTAAAAACATAATACTTCTACTTTAAACAATGGCTTATTTTGAAGAACACTTATAGCTCTGGTAAACGAGACACAATCAAAATAGATTTCATCGAGGATGAGTTTCGGTTAAATACGGAAAATAATATCTTTCCAACAGTGAAACACTATTCGGTTCAATCATATAGAAATTAACCACTTAATACAACAATGAACACCACATGACATCAATCGACATGACTCATGTAATTATTCACTAAGCGCGTGATTCGTGTGTGGCAGTGCGCATGCGCAGATCTACAAAACTTGAACATGTATTCATGAAGCTAACTCAGATGTCTCAAATGCACAATCTTAAACGCGGTATTGTATAACTCCCTGATAAAGATACAGTGGTGCGGTAAAATAGACAGCGGTTCACAGAATAAATGAAAAACAAAACCCATGTAATATAAACAATAAAGCACATTAAACAAATATCCAAGAGCTATTACATTTTGTAGATGTGTTAACGCTATAACATGTGACCTTTCGTTGCCGTTTTTTGGAAAGCTATTGTCATAATTCAAAAAAGTTATGAAGATGTTCTCATGCGATTGGGAAATATAATCAACAATCGACCGTATTTTTATAACTTGAGAGCATGTTTATGTTCTGCTTGATAAAACTTGCGATTTAATTATACATAACTCATTATGCTCTGAAAATCAAATTTATTTGTCAAATAAAACTGATGCAGGAAATCTGTATCTGCTTATTACCGACGCTATTTCGAAATCTCCGCTAGTGGGAACCATAGATTAACGCTGTCTAGACCCAACCACTGTAATCTTTGGTCGGGAACCCAACACTGTAAGCTTGGGACGAGGACCAGACAACATTAATTCGACAGGACATCTAAAAGTGTTGCTAGCTGAGCATAGTGAATTGAGTCAACACCTCGTATCGTGCGGATATGGATTTCATAAAACAAAATACATCGTATATTCCATTTCTTGTATACCTTTAAGTTATTGATTCGGTTTAATAAAATAAAAGGTTGGAGCATACGACATAACTTTAATTGCTATATTAAGAACACGTGTAACCAAGTAAGCGGAATTGGTCGCACGATGCAGAACTCTTAACAAAGGATGTTTTCGACGAAATCTGGTCTCTCGGTTTACAAATTTAGTTCCTATTGTTATGGTTAATTATTGACACCTGCGATAACAATGTAAGTCACTTGACTAACGTATACATCGCCTTATTGTTTGTACGTACTTTACCGGATACTGTACAGAGTGCTGTTAAAGTGATCTTGGAAATTGACGTAGTTCAATATTGTACCTCTCTTTCTTGTATTATGTCGGAGATTGTTCACGAAGTATCATATCCCCGTAGTCACTTAGTATTGTACATATCTTTCTTGGAAATTAGAAAATGGTTTTGACTACGATATAAGTAAACGGATTGATTATTTGCCAAATGGCCGAATAGCAATTGTTTAATTGTTGGAAAAGCATTTTGTATTGAATATTCTAAAATGATTAAAAAATAAAAAACGAATTAAAAATGTATACTCAATGGTTCGAAACCGGATCAGTTGACAATACTATTTCGCGCTACCGTACTTTGATTCACGTTATGTTTTTTTGTGTGTTTTGGTTGTTTAGTCTTCTTCTTATTATTGTTTCCGTTTTTTTATTATGTGTAGCTAATTCGCGTATTATCAAAATTACCGATAAAAAACGTTAAAAATCGTTAACATTTTAAGCAGTTCGAAAATTATCCATCTACAAAACGATCAAAAAAATCATTTTATTAACACCAACATGCGTTTTATTAAAAAGTTCGTACACGAGTATGTCGCGGTAATAGTCACTATTGGCACATCTTCGGCAGTATTGCCCCAAGGGTTTCAGCCCGAGAACTAATGCCCTCCAAAGGTGTGGCCTTACGGACCAACTCAATGGCACACCATAACCGTGTTGTATCCTTTTAATTACACACCTTTAACGCAAAACTTAATGTTTCAATTATGAGCAAGAATTGTAACCACTGCATAATTATTACATCGGCCGTTGTTAGAGGTTATCATTTTCACCACAAATAAATTTGTATGCGAATTTTATTTTAAGGTCATAATTTAATTAAGCTGAAATTTAAGTACAAATTATGTCAAAACCTTCCACGACAATGTATAGCAAAAGTGTTTTAGAAAATGAAAGCGATTTGAAAACAATATCTATCTTCATATAGATGTAGGTCCACTTTTAAGGTCTTACATGATAATAAAGCATGATGCGAAATAATACAAAACAAAAAAACATATTGAAGTAAAACATATAGGATTCTTTTCGCATTGTGACACTAAAAAGAGGAAAAGAGAGCAGATGCAGACATAATTTGTTTTGCCGACCACGTCGTTGATATGCGTTTTGTTTGACTTGTAAATTTATACGAGTTTTCAAATTTCGGAGCTTAATATCAATATGTATCATCGCTGTACAAAACGACCAATAATAGTTCATCATCATCATCATCGTCATCATCGTCATCATCGTCATCATTGTCATCATGTCGTCATCGTCGTCATCATCTTCATCATCATTATTATCATCAGCAGCATCATCAGCATCATCAGCATCATCAGCATCATCAGCATCATCAGCATCATCAGCATCGTCATCGTCATCGTCGTCGTCGTCATCGTCGTTTTCGTCTTCGTCGTCGTCTTCGTCGTCGTCATCGTCATCGTCATCGTCATTATCATCATTATCATCATCCTCATCCTCATCCTCATCCTCATCCTCACCCTCCTCCTCCTCCTCCTCATCATCATCATCATCATCATCATCATCATCATCATCATCATCGTCATCGTCACCATCGTCACCATCGTCATCATCGTCATCATCGTCATCATCGTCATGATCGTCATCATCGTCATCATCGTCGTCATCGTCGTCATCGTCGTCGTCATCGACGTCATCGTCGTCATCATCGTCATCATCGGCATCATCGTCAACATCGTCGCCATCGTCATCATCGTCACCATCGTCATCATCGTCACCATCGTCATCAAAGTCATCATCGTCATCATCGTCATCATCGTCATTATCGTCATCATCGTCATTATTATCATGATCATCATCATCAGGACATGCATCCAGAGCAAGCAATAACTGTGCTACACCAACAATACTTTTAAAGCGTTAGACTTCATAAATGTATGACGTTTGATGAAGAAGGAAAATCATAATTGTACTTTCTCTTTGACTTTAAACCTCCTCTGAAGTTTGGTTATATATCTGACTTCTAGAGTGTTAACAAGGTTTTTCTTTAATTTCACCTAGTGACCTACGTTGTTACCTCATTGACCCAGTTTCGAACTCAGCCAAGATATCTATATAGGTTTAACAAGGTAAATTTTGACAACGCACGACAGCCAAAAGGCGATAACAACGAAGAACAGGTCATGCTACTTTCAAAATGTATGCGTCCTGTCAAAGCATAATAACAGAAATGTGCGTCCCTAGCAGCATTTTTGCGTAATTCACGTAGATATAAAAAAACAATCACTGATAGTAATAACATGAGACATATTATCCTTAAAAAAACAGTTCATGATTTTTAATTGTTTAGTTCTTATGAATTCTGCCAAATTTTGAAAAAGCGTCAAAGTCTTGCGCTGCCACTGAACACCCTTTCCTTTGAAAATTGCTATTTGATTACTAATTATATTCCGGTAGGTTCATACGAACTCCATTCAATTTTAATAAAACAATAAAAGGAAAAAATATGCAAAAAAACCAATTGTGAATCAATCAATTTTACCATATTATTCATAACGTAAAACAAAAGTTCTACATAAAACATCACATAAATAATTAAAATACCTACTTTATTTCCATCTGATAAGCCTCCTGGCAACGTCTGCTGAGGGGGTTTTATATATTTTTTAATGATTCTTCCCGTGCGTATCTCCAAAGTCTTAAAGTTGGTGTTACTTATGGAAGGCATATAAATTCACAAAAAGTTATCGAATCTCCCTGGACAGCCAATGATGTCGATTATTGCTGAAAAGGTAATCAATATATATAGATTTGTATCTGGATTACTACAATACATTATTAATGAGATCACACAAGAAGTGCTCCTTGGCACATCAATCTCAAAATAGTTTTGGGGAAACTAAATACTTTGTTTTCTTTGTAAATGTTATTTAGGAAAACAATATTACTTGGTTATAAAATATAATCATTGATTCCACGCATTTACAACACAAATGTTAAATACAACCTATTCATTTCATATTATCTTGTCTTTAAAAATATGTCAGCGAATATTGGCCGTCAAAATCTACTTTACTCAAGATACGAATGTTTAAATTATGTTATAATTGCAATAACATATTGCATCATCCAAGCTTATATCACAAACCAGCAAGGGAGTCAACTCGTTGCGTCACATACGGGCTGTAAACAAAAAGCCGCACGTTATTATCTCGCTTAACATGGGTTTAAATAACGTTTAAAAGCTCTTTACTGATTGGATTTAACAGTCCGAAATCATCCAATCAAGAACATCGGGACACTGTTTATTCCAGAACATTCAATCCCATGCTGCATTTAAGCTATTGAGGAAACAAAATTCGTGTACCAAACAGTTCGGAATATTTCGCGGTTATAGACAGTGTTCCTGACTTAAATCCATGTAATATTACTGTAAAAGCAATTGCGTTTTTCTTTTACAACAAGAAAGTTGTAGAATATTTCGGGAAAACACAAGAATTTTGATTAAAATTTGTGTCTGCCAACATTTCCGGGTTGTTACGAAAATAAAGGAAACTGTGTGCAGGCGTGTAAAAACAAGAAAATAACGTTAAATTTATTTATCATATAACCTTTTTAAAGTAATTTATTTCAAAATCGAACGTGGACATTATTTTTGATAACAATTAATTACTGAAGAATGGCAAGTTTTAGTAGCAGTGTCGCCAACCACGAAAATTCAAGTGACGCAGTTTCAGACAATATTATCGATGGATCATGCGAGCCGTGTATGAGAAACAACCAGACAAAACCGGCCACTCTGATCTGCAAGGTATGTAACGTTCTCCTGTGTGACCAGTGCAGACAACCACACACCATTCATACAGCAGGGAAGCATGACATAGTCCTTCTGCAGGATGTGGATTCAGTCCCGGTGATTGTGGACATGAACGGCATGGACACCTGTGTGCCACATGGCAAGAAGATCCGGTTTTACTGTCAGGACCATTCCAAGCTCTGTTGCACTACTTGTGCTGTCTTACATGGCAAATGTAATCGATTAGATGAAATAGCCAGTGTGTCTGATCGACATGTACCAGACCCGAGTTTTTTACAAAAGATCTTACTGCAATCAGAAGCTGATGCAGATTCTGTCATACTGGACTGTAAACAGTCTGAGGCGGGTTTGAATAAGTATATTGCACACATTTCTGAAGAGTTACGGGAAATGAGGGATCGTTTCATGAAACTGTTTGACATGGCCGGAAAGAAAATAATGAATGAAGCAAATGCAATTAAGTCTGCAGAGGTAAAGCTAATAGATAAAAGACATGCAGCATCTTCCAAGGTTAAGACAGAAATTGAAGAAGTGTTGTCAATGTGTTCCCCTCTCTCGGAACATGGCACGAAAGAGCAAAAGTATATATTCTGGAGGAATATTGTGGCGAAAATGAACACTGTTCAATCTGATATCACTAATCAACGAAAGAAGAAAGTCGAAACAACAATGGAATTGTGTTTTCCAAAGGAACTAATGTCAATGCTTGAAAACGGAAACAACTTTATCCAACTGAATTGCGAGCGCAACAAAACAGGTAATTTTATGGTATTCAACTAACATTCGAATACACAGATCTTTAAACTAGTTTACTTCCCGCCTTGTTGAATGTATAGGCATTTATCCTACCTCCTGTTCAGTATACATAGGTCCTCCTCTTGAGCATTTCTCTTTCCTCCCATTATTACTATCCAGCCCTTTCTATTGTTCCATTCCGTATAAAAATGCATTTCTCCTTCCTCATATCATTTTTTTATCTACACATTTCTTCTCCCTCCCTTTCTGACTATCAAGGAATGTGTCATTCCTTTCATTGTTCTACCACATAGTCATTTCTAATTCATACAAATTCTGTTCAGATATTTTTTTACCTTTAATTCAGACAATCTAACCAGTTTTACTTTTAGACGTTCATGCATCTCCCATTCCTTCCCTTCTGATTATCAAGGCATGTTTCCTCAAACACAATCATGTCTATCTAGCCATTACGTCTTACTCCCATTATATATGTCTTTTTATTTCACCCTCACTCTGTCTATCTAGGCATTTCATATCCCTCAAGATTTGACTATCTAAATTATGCTAATTTCTCACGTTCTGACTATTTAGACATTGCTCATTTCTCACGTTCAGACTATCTAGGCAATGCTCCTTCCTCTCTTTCTTGCGCCGTCCCCCCATCAAATCTATCTAGGCAATGCTCATTCACCACGATCTGACTATCTATGCATTACTCCTTCATCGCATTGTGATTATCAACTTATTGCTCATTCCTCGCATTCTGACTATCTATGCAGTGATTATTATATTCCTCACAGTTTGACTATCTAGGCGTTGTTCCGTCGTCACGTTCAGACAATCTTAGTAATTCTCCTTTCTCTTATTCCGACCTTCTATGCAATGTGTATTACTCGCATGTTGACTATTTAGGCATTGCTCTTTCATTGAGTTCATACTATCTATTCTTGCGCTGTCCTCGCATTCAGACAATCTATGCTTTGCTCTGTCCTCGCATTCAGACTATCTATGCTTTGCTCTGTCCACGCATTAAGACTATCCGTGCATGGCTGTGTCCTCGCATTCAGGCTATCTATGCTTTGCTCTGTCCTCGCATTCAGACTATCTATGCTTTGCTCTGTCCACGCATTAAGACTATCCGTGCATGGCACTGTCCTCGCATTCAGGCTATCTATGTTTTGCTCTGTCTTTGCATTCAGACTATCTATGTTTTGCTCTGTCCTCGTATTCAGACGATTTATGCTTTGCGCTGTCCTCGCATTCAGACTATCTGTGCTTTGCGCTGTCCTCGCATTCAGACTATCTATGCTTGCGCTGTCCTCGCATTCAGACTATCTATGATTTGCGCTGACCTCGCATTCAGACTATCTATGCTTTCGCTGTCCTATCATTCAGACTATCTATGCTTTGCGCTGTACTCGCATTCAGACTATCTATGCTTTGCTCTGTCCTCGCATTCACACTATCCATGCTTGCGCTATCCTCGCATTCAGACTATCTTTGCTTGCGCTGTCCTCGAATTCATACTGTCTATGCTTGCGCTGTCCTCGCATTCAGACTATCTACGCTCGCGCTGTCCTCGCATTCAGAATATCTATGCTTGCGCTGTCCTCGCATTCAGACTATCTGTGCTTTGCGCTGTCCTCGCATTCAGACTATCTGTGCTTGGCGCTGTCCTCGCATTCAGACTGTCTATGCTTGCTCTGTCCTCGCATTCAGATTGTCTATGCTTTGCGCTGTTCCCTCATTCGGACTATATATGCTCGCTCTGTCCTCGCATTCAGACTATCTATGCTTTGACCTGTCCTCGCATTCAGACTATCTATGCTTTGCTCTGTCCTCGCATTCAGACTATATATGATTTGCGCTGTCCTCGCATTCAGACTACGTATCTATGCTTTGCTCTGACTTCGCATTCAGACGGTCTCAGATTTGCTCTGTCTTCGCATTCAGACTGTCTATGCTTCCGCTGTCATCGCATTCTGAATATCTATGCTTTGCGCTGTCCTCGCATTCAGACTATCTATGCTTTGCGCTGTCCTCACATTCAGACTGTCTGTGCTTTGCGCTGTCCTCGCATTAAGACTGCCTTTGCTTTGCGCTATCCTCGCATTCAGACTATCTATGCTTTGCTCTGTCTTCGCATTCAGACTATCTATACTGTGCTCTGTCTTCGAATTCAGACTATCTAGGCTTTGCGCTGTCCTCGCATTCAGATTGTCTATGCTTCCGCTGTCCTCGCATTCAGACTATCTATGCTTTGCTCTGACCTCGCATTCAGATTATATATGGTTTGCTCTGTCCTCGCTTTCAGACTATATTTGCTTTGCGCTGTTCTCGCATTCAGACTACCTATGCTATGCTCTGTCCTCGCATTCAGACTACCTATTCTTTGCTCTGTCCTCGCATTCGACTATCTATGCTTTCGCTGTCCTCGCATTCAGACTATCTAGGGCTTGCTCTGTCCTCCTTCTCAGACCATCTAGGCCTTTCTCTGTCCTTGCATTCAGTCTAGCTGTGCTTTGCTCTGTCCTCCAATTCAGACTATCTAGGCCTTGCTCTGTCCTCCTACTCAGACTATCTAGGCGTTGTTGCTCTGTCCCTGCATTCAGACAATCTGTGCTTTGCTCTGTCCTCGCATTCAGACTATCTATGCTTTGCTCTGTCCCACATTCAGACTATCTATGCTTTGCTCTGTCCTCGCATTCAAATTATCTATGCTTTGCGCTGTCCTCGCATTCAGACTATCTGTGCTTTGCGCTGTCCTCGCATTCAGACTATCCATGCTTTGCTCTGTCCTCGCGCTACGGAATACGAACAAAATTATCTTTGAACAAAACCAGCCTCAACATGCTATTATGAGTATGTGTTGCGATAATATAGAGGCCATTTAACAAAATATTGACCTAAATATGAACATAATTAATTTGCAACAGAAATAGCCGATAACGACCAATTTAGCGTCAGAATTCCCGTGTACGAGTTAGTATATTTTTCGTACCCGGGATACATTTAAGTATACTTAAGAATACCCGGGGTACATTTAAGTAGTACCCGAGCCGATTATGACAAATCGAGCATAAATCATGGTCTTGTATCTTTGTTGTTAAGTGAGGCCGCTTACGTTGGTGTCGTATCGCTAACAGCAATGTGTGTGATTACTGTGCTCTTTCCGTTTAAATTTTCTTATGTTCGATTTTTACTAACTGTTATAATGTTATTGTTGTTCTTTTCTATTTCAGGTCTAAGCAAAGTATTTTGTTTTATTTACAATAGTTCAATTATAAGCTTTTAATTAATTAACACTTTTGTCAGACGGTGTAGGTAGCGTCATTGATTGAACACATTTCAATTACTAATGATAATTTGAATACAATTTTAATTTTGGAACAAACTATTTTGGCGAGCAATCAGTCTTGTAAATTGGTAAACAAAACATCAAATAAGCAGACTAAAGCCTCAATCTATGGATTTGTATCGCGGTTTAAATAGACATGGCAATTCCTGCGTATAGCCCCCCCCCCCTCGTGATCTTTTGTAAACTGATACTACTTGAATTGAGAATTATTGTGAATGTATTATCTTGTAACTTTTACTGTTATTATATATATAGTAAATTAAAAAAAGGATGAAACGAAATAAACAAATATATTTAAGAATTAAAATAACATAATTCATAATTCACGAAGTATTTATAATAAAACAGTCAAACTGAGTGACACTTTTAAAAAAAGAATGAAAAGCAAAACTCGAACTTATGACAATTTGT
Organism: Dreissena rostriformis; assembly: GCA_007657795.1. NCBI lineage: Eukaryota > Metazoa > Mollusca > Bivalvia > Myida > Dreissenidae > Dreissena > Dreissena rostriformis. The sequence continues at coordinate 76,239 of VMBQ01001259.1, forward strand.
CAACGAGCCCTACATTAATTAATTGCACCACCAAAGAGTGGGGTAAAATTTATTCCGCATTTTTATGGGTCGCCTTGACGGAAGCAATTTTTTGTTATTGATATTCTCGTTTTTCCTCGATTTACTTACGGACAATATTGAACAATTTGCGAACATAAGTGAGGGCTTTGTAAAATATATCGTATAATACTCTTTTATTGCTATTTAACTTTGATAATTGACGCGTTATTTATTCCAATCGTTTATGTTGCTTTTTTTTAAGCGGACAATAGAGTTTATTGGCAGTATTATATCAATTTACCATTACATTTAATATTTATACTTTTGATTTGTTGCGGATTATTAGTGTACATAAATCGTGGATGCAAAACTAAGCGGAAACTGAGCACATTGTGCCCAAAGAGCTCTTTTGTCGACGATTGTCTGTCGTCTGTGTGTGTCTCAGAAACTTTTCTGTAAAAAGACTCTATAAATACCTTAAAACGAAATGATCAACGAAAGATCCTCTTTTTTTAAATTTCTAATCGTTATGGACCGTTTTCTATGTATATCACCAAAGCTGAACATTGATTTTAAATAAAGCCATATTTGGTGTGGAATATCTAAAAGTGGTCATCTGATAATATTTTTTAAAATTATGCCCCTTGGGATTGCATTAGACTCACCTCTGTGATCGATTAACAAAGGCTTAAATAACAAAACTATTATCAAAAGCATTAAGGCTGACGTTTTTCGTATTTGCCTTTCAATCTAATAGTGATCCTTGTAAAGAAGTGTTCACATTTTGTCCCTGTCATCTGATGTCAAATGTGGCCCTCGGAGATACAACGATTATGAGACATAGATCGCATCATATACGTTTAAGACAATAAATAACTTTTGCAAATTTTGCAAATCCGTTAATAGATTGCATTAAAAAACCTATCAACACTGCAAATATAGAATACATAATAATCCAACAAGCGAAGTGTCGTTCAAATTATTGATATTAAAGCATTAATCACAGAATCATAGAGACATTTATTTTTTTATATTTGTAACGCTGTTATTCGATTAATAAGGTGTAGTTTTAACGAGCGTTTAATATACCTAATCATATGCTAATCTCCGAATGACCCAGCGCAAAAGTCGTTTCTCCCAAATCGCACATGTTCGAATCCCGAACGCACTAACTTAATTATAGTTTTGTCTTGACTTTATTTTATTTAATTATTTTAGGTCATTACAATATTATAGTTTCATTTGTAAATTAATTTCATGACACTAAAAAAAAAAATATGAAGCTGTTCCGGTGACTGGACTCATTTTTATGCAATAATATGTTATTATATTACAGTAGTACAAATTGATATTACTATTATTATTATTTTTATTATTATTATTATTATTATTATTATTATTATTATTATTATTATTATTATTATTATTGCTTCAGTGGAAACCAGTTCAACTAGCGTATCCTCCCAACCAAGGCCAATCACCCTGCAGCTGTTCGTGTCCATGGATCTACCAAAGACTGTAGATGATGCTAATGAGCCTCACCTCAGAGGACTAGACTTCATGCCAGACGGGCGGCTTGTGGCGGTGGATAACAAGAACAAGGAATGTATCATACTGAATGAGCGACTACAGAGACTTGGAACACCGTACAAGTTCAAGGGTGGCCCATGTGGCGTAGTATGCGTGCCTCATGGTGAAGTGTATGTAACGTTCAGTAACACAGTGGTTCTCCTGTCTGTGAGTACAGACAATACCATCACACTGACGAGAAAGATCAAAACATCATCCAAGTACTTCTCTATATGCTGCATGTCTCCATCTCACATGGTCGTGGGTACGTATGATGATCCCCGCCCGGCTAGAATACTATCAGTGGACGGTGTGGAGTCTGACTTTGATCACGTGACGTTTCCTAAGAAGACGTACAAACTTGATGAGAGTATGTGCACGTATGTCCAGTCTAAGAACACGTTAGTACTGACTGACAGGTATGCTAACACAGTTTTAATGTACGACACCGTGAATGGCACATCTAGAGCGGTCACTGATGGAAACATACAAGAACCTCGTGGTGCCTGTGTCGGCCCTGGTGACACGGTGCTGGTGTGCAGTGAGAATAAGAACTCCATCGTGCACCTCACTGTTGACGGTGCCGTGCTCGGTACATACCCAGTAGATATGAAGTACCCTTACAGCATATGTGTGTCTAAGGATGGCGCCAGGCTGGCGGTGTCCAACAACGCTGGAGGCACCAAGAAACTTCAGTTGTATAAGATATCACTGGCAATAAGTTAGATGACTAGTAAGATGTTATCCATTAGATCATGCGTTCTACATACTTATTACATATTGACGTGCGTGTGTGTGGATGTTAAATCAACCCGGAATACTTTTCAGATTAATTAAAATTGAGCAGTGGTGTTAATAGGTGTAATTGGTTAAGAATTTCGACAGATTTTGTACTGCATATGTTTTGCGAATTTGTTATTATATACATTGTGTTTAAATGCATAACTACAACAAATAGTATATATGTTTGACAACATTTTATCTAGAATGTGTATGATATACTATTGTACATGAAACTTTACTGTTGTGTAGTTAAATATTGGTAAATGTATATTATTTTTTTGGAAATCTCTCTAGAGCTGATCATATGTATTCTTCATGTCATTATATAAAGTTAACGTATATTCAAAATAATTATGTTTGTGTGTTTAGCCCTCATAAGCCCGAAGTTCTATATATAATGTAATTTCCAGCGTGTCACGTCTGTCTGTCAATAGCCTTCTAAGTCTTTATCGCTCCAATATAAAGGATAACATATAAAACGTTAATTTCAGTTGTTGTTGGTGTTGTTTTTTTTTTTTCTTCAAATAAATTAGCAAAACGATAATTCCAAATTAATAATAGAAGATTTGAGTACTATAAGCTGTGTTATTATTTTAAAATAAACCCAAACTTGCAATTTGTAACACTTCTTTTGTATTCGTCAATTGCCGGGGCAACACACGTTTTAATTTAAAACCTTCTTATATTTATCGTATTGCGCAGACACAGACCCATCAATAAACGTGCGGAGACTGATTAACCGAGAATTCGAATAAGGTATTCAACCCATCAAACTCAATTTTTAGAACCTAACAAATCATATTATTTTCTTGCATTGTCTTGCCGGGCATTCATATTTAGATTCATTCACAATATGTAAGAAGACTTTACCGTTTTGTTTTTCCAGATATAACATGATAATTATCATACTGCATGTGTTGCTATAAACGGGAAAAGTCTTAAGATATAGATAACTGTATCAGTCCAATTCTTTATTAATATGTGATTAACTGATAATAAATATACATTTCTGAATGGGAATGATAAATAAGATATATATAATGAAAATATTGACCTTAATTGACTTCACTTAATTTATATAGAAGTGTTATTAAAGAACAATTGCTAAGGCCAAAAAAAATAGGTCCGTTTCCGGTCGCCCGACCGTGTCTCCAGAATCGGCGCCGACCCTCAACTTTTTATTGGGGTCGCCAAAAAAAAAAAAAAAAAATTTCATTTTCGTTTATTTCGGTTCATTTCTCCATTCTAGAACCCGAAAAGACAACAAAAAAAATAATCCCTACCTACCGACCCTGTTTTTTTTCCAAGGAGACCGAAAACGGACCTATTTTTTTTTTGGCCTAATAATATTTGATTTTGATGAGAATGTTCATGTTCTTGTATCTGATATCAATAAACAAAATATAATGAATTTGTTCTTTTGTATGCATGTTTTAAATTTAAATGTATCAATTTTTTTCCTTGCGCGGAAAAGTATTGCATTTTTTTTTAAATCTGAATGGTAAAGGAAAACAAATATGCGAACAAAAACAATACTATTCGCATATATCTATTTACACTGTCAACACGATGCAGCCACGTGTTCCAGATGTTTCAGAACGTCGTAGATGAATAATTTCAATACATCTATGTTGCAAATGATATCAAACAAAACCACATGGAAGTTAAAATTGCTATCTTAAGCCGTTGATTGAAACATTATAATTATAAATGTGTTGCGATACATGTGCGATTGAGTGTTTAGAGTAACATTCAATGTACCTGTTCATTTGTATAATAATTTATACATAATTCAGTATACTTTAATGACATGTTTTAAATGTATGAATTTTCAATACAAAATAGCTTAATGTTAAGGTAAGCTATCCGTTTAAAACAAGTCTAACTTACGAAACACAAACCTTTAATTAAAGGGGTATATCGACTGTTTTCCCGGAATTAGAGACATGCCTTCTCGGTACAATCACACGATACAAAGGTTTCTGTGGTGTTCGGAATGATGGTCGATTTTTTTTTTGCAATTTAGGGGACTTAATTTATATAATCATTTTTTCTTTGAATCATGCTATTTTATTTCTTGTTATTATTTCACATAACGAAATACGGAAAAAAACGCTTCAGTTTATAGAAGAGTGTTGTTTATCCTTATATAAACTCTCATAATTTGAAAATCTATTCATTAGCCTACAACTCCCCTAACCTTGATCGCGATAGATCGACTCTCTATGGATTTGTCCGACTAATATACATGTACTTATTAATGAAACAACCATTAAGTGATTTAGCCTTCGTCATTTATCATCTAATGATGGTATTCTGATACAACAAAATCGAAACCTTTATCTAAAATCGTGATCTGAAGTCGTGCTCATGTGAAATTTAGTTAAGTGAACTGATTTCGAGTTGCACACACTGTTTAACCTATAGGAGAACGCATGCTTACCTACTAAAACGTATTGGTTAATAAGAACGTAAGTATATATTTGATGTAGCTCATTAGTTTCAACCTATTTATTTTAGCTCGATTGCATCGAAAGCCTAAGGCGTATTTGAAATGCTCTCTAGTCCGTTTCGTGGGACTAGAACCAGTACTTGGTGTCTATGGGGGAAATCTAGAGAAACGCTTCCACAGTGGGGATCGAACCCATGACCTCCCGATCGCTAGGCGGACACCATATCCATTGCGCCACGGCGACCCTTTTTGATTGAGCTCATTACACAATCCGATTAAGCGTGAGTCTAAACGCAAACATCAACACTTCATCCAATTAATACTGAAATGATTGATTCGGTTTTATTCGCAGAATGAACAACAAATATTGATAATTGTTTATAAGAAATTGTATGCTTATTGTATTATTTCAAAGATTATTCACATTATTTTATATATTTTTTGGCAGCAAAATGGTCAAAACTCTACATATGTTAAAAAGATCAGAACCGACATATGAAAGTATGCATGCAGTTAATATGAGTGCAAAATTCCATCCGTATAGCAGCATGTGGCATACAAACGTGAACATAACTAAATATTCCGTTTAACACAGACGTCACGTAGGCCAATATTGTTTCCTTTACGAGTGTCGGTTTCGGCGTAGTGCAAATAACAAGGTTAAATACCAATAATATATGATATATGCAGGGTATTACTCTCGTTTTCAGTATGACAAGATCGTAATGATACTCATTTCTTGACATGTGTGCAAAGACTAAAAACTAATTCCAAAAGTTTACATTTTCTTTGCAACAACTGTTTTAACCTTAAATTTGATTTACTTGAAAACGAAAGTCGCCATTTCTCTCAATAACAACAACGACGCTTTGACGAATGTAAATAAATGAAAAATACTTACTCATTCTGATTGTATTGGAATTAGTTTTTAGGGGTAAGTGGCTGCATATGCATGCATTATGTGACATGCCTCGTTGTTTCAAAGGAATAGGACGCGAGCTATCGATTAAAGGGAGAAAACTCAAAAATATTGTTTGAAAGTCTGTGCAAGATTTATTCGAATGGACAAATGTTGATTGGTTAGCGGCCGACTGTGAGTAAACGGCTGGACAGATTTCTTTGAAGTTATTATTATTTTTATTTTTTTGAAAGGTTGTCCAATTGCCCATAAGAGGACCAATGGTTGCTTTGGATTAAAGCTATTCTTGACATTTTTGCGGCCCGCGAAGACAGGTCTATGATAAATTCTAGTTAATGACCGTGTTATGATTCCAATATCAGAGGGTGGGGATTTTTGTCATGGCTTTTTGTCAATGTTTCTCTCATTAAACATGATTTTATATATTTATTTGAATATATTGGGCTCCTTGGCCCATATACTATCCAGGGTACGCTTCTTCCACCTGTGGTTTCGAGTTCTTTCTTAAATACCTGACACACCTTTTTATTGCTTTAACGCATTAATCTTAGAGTGTTCTTTAACAAAATGTATGGTTATTGGGTTCCCTAGATACAAAAGGTTGAGTTAATTGTTAGCTTTAGTTGAAGGTTTAGAATTTAACTAAATATTACAATTAGCATCGTGTGACAATAAATTGGTCGTAATCAATTTTAATCAAGAGCCTATGTAGTATCTTACTTGTACATATTAGAATAAAGTTCAGAATAAATGGTGCCAGAACATTAATGAAATAAAATATACAATTGCAAATAGTGTTCGTTTCTTTGGTCCAAACACACATTCATGTCACGAAAACGTGTACAGTGTTGGGACATATCCACTTTTCCGCGCAGATATGTTTTAACGACACGTGGACGCATATTTTGGTTTTTCAAACAATACGGATAAATCTGTCGGCATCGGCTTAGTGTTTCGAATAGGTTGGTGTGTAATTCATATCATGGAAGTAAATGTCATGTGATTCATGACTTCAGTTATTGATGTACCGTATTTAAATTTCCTCTTTTATATGGGTGTGATGGAGCTAAGAATTGCACACAAAAAAAACATCCGCAGACAAGGTAAGCAAATTGCGTCTGATTTTATTGATATGACCTATAATCAGAAACTAAACCTAACACCAACACCGTTTATCTGTTATTATATACTATTTCTGTGTTTGTTAAGTAATCTTAATATGTATAAACGTTTCATGAAAGTAATTGTAATTTTGTCCACGAACTTTTTGATTTCCTTTACAATACATAAAGACAACTCCAAACACAACTTAAAATAAATTCATCCTTATTGCGTACCATCCAAATCAAATTATCATGTTCGAATTTTGCAGTACATAAGAAGAGCGTTCTTCAAGAGTCATTATGTATGATATAACACAATAACAAAACACGCACTGTTATAGATACGAGTACTCGGCCAATTAAGAGACCCTCTTTAACTGGTGCTAGGCTGTACGCATAGCCAAACTCCTCATAAGCAAACCGCTAGGCAATTGTCTGCTTCCGTTATATACGGCCTAATTAATTGGCATTACTTGAACAAAAAGCGCCGGGCTGGATGTGAAGTCCAACTAAGTAAACTGTCTTAAGTGTAGGGAAACAGTAATTCATATAAGTCATTGTTTACTTCAGCATTTTCTGTGACTAATCACCAGTTGTAATTAGAAAATGCTTTTGTTCGAATTGGGTTCGTGATCAAGATTTCCTTTGCTTTGTTGTTTCCTTGTTTTTAACTCAGTTATTTTACGAGTGTGAATTTGTGTCGATCTAAATGTGGACATGATGAAAATTATGGAATTTGTGATTAATTTCGCGTGTCTGTGTTTTATTTTTATCCTGTATGCAGCAAATACAGCCAAAGGAGGTATGCATTTGCGTTAAATTTAATTGATATCGTCAGCGCATAATTGTACTCATGGGATGACCTGTTAAAAGGTTTTAGGTTTTATTTCAGAATTAATTTGACTTTAAGCCCATGAGTACAAATACATACAATACACAATATAATCAATAGTTTTCAATAATACACAGGCATAAAAATACACTATTTTACGCAATATAAATTTAAAATTTATAATGAAAGAATTTGCAACTCAAAGACATGCATATTCTAATAAACATGTTTAACATGTTTATTTAAACATATATAGCACTGTTTACCGATACGTACTTATATAAGGAAAATATATAATATGCATATTGCAGAGTCGTATCTTATTCGAATAAACATGAATGTTCTAACAATGTGTATACATATAGCTATTATTGCTATGACTAAAAATAGACAGCAATATATGGAGAGAAACTATTGATAATATAATTAGATTCTCAATTTAGCTGCTTTAAAAATAAATGCTGCAAGATTTTTAATTTATATCATGGATAACTTGTTATGTATTCAAATTCATGTCTTATTTGAGCTATCACACCTTTTTTAAATCGAATTCTGATAAACAGTAGACGGTTTTTAACGGTACAACATAAATAATAGTAACATAAATTGTCCTGTACAAAGATCGGATAATATATGAACAAAAATTCTCCCTTTATTAAAAAAAACTAATAATTGAATCAATAGACGTGTATACCGATAAATGAGAGTAGACATAATAGTTTTTAAATAAGTAATTGTAAAAATAAATTTGAATTATTTTCAATATTTCATACAGATTTTTTTGGTAATTCGGTCGTAAATGAATACGCGTTATGGAAAATAACATATTAATACGATTTACAGTTTATATAAAATGTGCGTAACACTTATTTTACAAGCATTCATAACGAAAGGGTTTATTAATCTGTTATTATCTTTTGACGTGAATTCTTTATTTATGAATTATTGTCCAATGCGCACAACATCAACAGCATCACTATTGTATAATTTTAACAATAGTAAACGCTTTTTTGTTAATGCTTTCCGGTGGTTTATATAGAAATACCAGTGAATTAAAACTGATTATTCACTGTTTCAAACAGTAAAAATTAACAGTGAGCATTATCGATAATTTCATTTAACCGGAACTATTTTACCGGACAAAAATACCAAAATAATCATTTGTAAGCATAAAATATAAAGAAAATGTGTTGGATTCGGTGGAATATTGATTTTAATTCACTCGTGATCATAGAACAAATATTTTTGCTATGATCATTCGTGAATTAAAATCGATATTCCACCAAATCCAACAAATATCCTCAATTAATTTAAAAGAAAATGTCACCTATAAAAAATGACTTTTGCACTGAAAGTTTCAACAGTTAAGACAGATAGTCAACCTTTCATATAGATTAACGCGGGTTATATTTACAGATGCATGGTGTAATGAGTTCGGGCTCAGCTTTTATTCTTTTCTTTTAGTGTAACACTTGTTGATGATTGTTTTTATAAATACTTCATGTATATCCTGAAATCATTTTAATCCTGAAATATATATTTTAAATTGTCACGTGATAGCAGTAAAACAAACAAAATAAACCTTTCACATTAACTCTCAATCTCTGTGTTTCAAGTAGTATTGGTTTACAAAAGGTGACCTTTATGATGTAAATGTCTATGTGAATATATTTTTGCGAATTATTTTTCGCAAGATCGTGCACTTAATTTACAAATTAATTTCAAATAACAATAAAAACAGATCCGAATTCGTGTCTCGAACGAGACAGCAACCTCTTTAGGACTTTGTGCAGTTACATTAAGGCTAGCGGTTAAAGTAATATGGCGGTTGGTTAATACATGATTACACACAGGTGTCTTCAAACATCCATATCAATAACGCACGATTTATATTATCTAAATTTAAGAATTTCAACGGAATATTAATGAGGGCCAGGGTAAATCTATTACATTATACCACGGGAAACTTTCCGCGTGTGTTTATACACTTATCATATGTACATATACATGTAGCTCCAACATTTACCTGTAATTACTTTACGAATGAATATATTTAAATACAGCTGCAATTAATACAATGATCTGTGAACTGGAATCGGGATACATAGATACAAAGTATAGCCAGCTTTCTAAATGTTGCGTTGTCATTTATCTCATGGAATACATGCACACACAAAGCATGGATATGTGGTATAATTCAATCGTTTAATGAATGCTTATACAGTTCTGGGGTAATGTTAAAAGAGATCAGAACATAACATACCGGTAGTAAAACCTTACAGAAAGGTAATATTCGACCTAAGCATGACCTACTCATAGTCAAATACGTAAAAGAAATATAAACAAAACTGACGCATACCTCGAAAGGACAAGTTAAAGAACAAACGTGTAATAGCATTGTATGCATTCTTGACAAGCACATGACTACCAATGACAGCTGTAAATATATGTATTCATGTATTCATTTATCAGTCCGCCATACGCGCAACCTGATCTGGGCTCAAACCCCGAACCTGAAGATTGGCGTGTCTCGGATAGTGGGTATCGAGGGCGACCCGACCGTATGGGTGCCCAGCGGCAATGTACAGGTCAGACATATCAGGTGAGAAGATAGGTGTCCCAAAAAAAGAAAAAAAAGCATTTTGTATCTTGTTAATTCTATGTTATCAGACCACATCTAGCGTTGAATGTTTGGCTATTGCTATAAGGAACACTGATTTGTTATGGGTTAACTTTTTTAACGAACTAACGTACGAAATATTCGTTCGTTTTGAGTGTTCATGGGACTTTAAATAAATATCCGCCATCACAAGGAAATGTGTTCCCATACATGGCACGCTGTGTTATGCAATAAGCTCTATTGGTATGCATTGTGCCATCGCATGACAAAAAAGAGATGTACATAATGTTCTATTATGTTTAAAACACGACAGCTCCTTGCTAGATACACATAGATAAAACTATAAGACATGAGGCTCGCTCCGCAATAAAACGGGATTATATGCATGTACGTATAGTGTCGTCCTATATAAGCCTGTGAAGGCTAATTTGGGACAACACTTACGCCATAACTGGATTGTCGGTTAGACGAAACTTACTTTAAAGGAACAATTCAATAAAAGCGGAAAGTGTCGTCCCTGATAAGCCTGTACGGACTGCAAAAGCTAATCTGTGACGACACTTTAAGCACATGTATTTAGCCCAGTTTTCCCAGAACGAGGCTCATATAAAGATATATATATATATATATATATACCAGTGTGTGACTGAGCGTCTGTCATTATATTACAGCGCACCTCATCATGGTTGGCAATTCAAAGTCTTGGCCTACAACTGGGCGGACCATACTTAGTGTATGTCATTATCTTACAGCGCGCCTCATCATGGTTGGCAATTCAAAGCCTTGGCCTACAACTGGGCGGACCATACTTAGTGTATGTCATTATCTTACAGCGCGCCTAATCATGGTTGGTAATTCAAAGTCTTGGCCTACAACTTGGCGGACCATACTTAGTGTATGTCATTATATAACAGCGCGCCTCATCATGGTTGGCAATTCAAAGACTTGGCCTACAACTGGGCGGACCATACCTAGTGTATGTCATTATATTACAGCGCACCTCATCATGGTCGGCAATTCAAAGCCCTTGCCTACAACTGGGCGGACCATACTTAGTGTATGTCATTATATTACAGCGCGCCTCATCATGGTAGGTAATTCAAAGCCCTGGCCTACAACTGGGCGGACCATACTTAGTGTTTATTATTATCTTACAGCGCACCTCATCATGGTTGGCAATTCAAATCCTTGGCCTACAACTGGGCGGATTATACTTAGTGTATGTCATTATATTACAGCGCACCTCATCATGGTTGGCAGTTCAAAGCCTTGGCCTACAACTGGGCGGACCATACTTAGTGTATGTCATTATATTACAGCGCACCTCATCATGGTTGGCAGTTCAAAGCCCTGGCCTACAACTGGGCGGACCATACTTAGTGTATGACATTATATTACAGCGCACCTCATCATGGTTGGCAATTCAAAGTCTTGGCCTACAACTGGGCGGACCATACTCAGTGTATGTCATTATCTTACAGCGAACCTCATCATGGTTGGAAATTCAAAGCCTTGACCTACAACTGGACGGACCATACTTAGTGTATGTCATTATATTACAGCGCGCCTCATCATGGTTGGCAATTCAAAGCCTTGGCCTACAACTGGGCGGACCATACTTAGTGTATGTCATTATCTTACAGCGCGCCACATCATGGTTGGCAATTCAAAGCCTTGGCCTACAACTGGGCGGACCATACTAAGTGTATTGCATTATATTACAGCGCGCCTCATCATGGTTGGCAATTCAAAGCCTTGGCCTAAAACTGGGCGGACCAAACTAAGTGTATGTCATTATATTACAGCGCGCCTCATCATGGTTGGCAATTCAAAGCCCTGGCTTACAACTGGGCGGACCAAACTTTGTACTGGAGTGAAGCAACGAACAGGAAAATACAGGTGACCTTTTCGCAGTTTATTTTAAATGATCAAAGAAAGCTCTTTTGATTGCAATTCGTCCTGCTCGCCAATACTAGAATTCTCTACGCCTTGCTGAATATAAAGTTCATCTTTCTCCAACACAACTATTCTCTAACTAAAGAAGAGAACAGAACAGAAAGTTTATTTGCGAGCTTATACACCTCATCGTCATAAACAATAAAGCAATAATGCCAACATAAAAACACATGTGTCAAAATAACAATCATGTATGCGAAGGCTCGTTCGGTTTTAACAAAGTAAAGTGGATGTTTAAAATCCTTACTTTGATTTTTTTATCAAGTAAGATATTATATACAAAATTCAAAATTCAATTTCTAATTACTATCACAGGGTCTCAAACTGAACGGCACCACGGAGACGGAGACCCTGTTCACAGGTACGTCCAGTATGGTGGAGGGTCTGGCGGTGGACTGGATCTCCAACAACATCTACTGGGCGGACTCACTTTACGACTGGATCATGATTGGGTCCATGTACGCCAACCCCGGCTACAAGATCATCGTCAGGGACGGGCTTACTGGCCCCAGTGGCGTCGCCGTCCATCCGGAGAAAGGGTGAGTTTAGTTTAAACTTATTTATTTAAGCTCGATTGCATCGAAAGTCTAAAGCTTATTGAAACGCTCTCGAGTATGTTTCCTGGGTAGAACTAGTACTTGGTGTATTTGGGGAGATCTTAAGAACGACCCCACAATTGGAAACGAACCCATGATCCCCGGTCGCTAGGCGGACACCATACCACTACTCCACGGCGACCTCGAGATGCGTTTGGATTAGCATCTGTTTTATTGGACATGCCGTGCGTCATCATATTAATATTGGTTCATTTTATAATTTTATATTGCTAAAAAAACAGGTCGATGTTTCCGCAGAAATGGGAATTATGTTTTCACTATTCTTTTCTGGTTGGATGCGTTTTTCTTTGTTAAACCATAGTGTTACATCGATAATATCGTAATAGTGTTCTTTGTCTGAATGAATGCTAGCAGGAGTATGTTAAAATTCACGGTGTTAGAAGTGTCGCTAGGTTCATAGACAAGGCAGTGATCTGTTCATAGCGAGATAAGTATGTGCAGTATGTGAGTGTTTTTTCTTTCATTTAATCTTAAGAAAATATAGACCTAGTTTTTGAAGAACAATAATATCGAACCTGTTTTAATTTGAACAAGCTGTTTAAAACGTTTTACTTGTTGTGTGATGAAAACAAGACTTTGCTTTGTTGTGATAATGTTCGGTTTCCATTAACCTGTTTGTGCATTATAAGGTAGAATACTATAACGTTATTATTTATTGTTTTTGCAAATTAGCGAGTAACATTATAATATTTAGTTTTCACACTTTCAGTTATAAAAATGAATTGTGCGAAAAATAAGAGCGCCGATTCAACAATTAAGGTGCATGTCAATATTTTCCTGTCTGCGCAGGATAAGTGGAAGACACCAAAACGCCAAAAGAGGAGAAAGACAAACATACTAATTCTCTATCTGAACGGATTCTTTGTCGTTCTGTTGTATCGGCGGCACGTTGGCGTCCTTCAGATTTGAAATACCAACACCCCATCACACCAAGACGACTATTACATTTAACTGACATGTCGCGTATATTTAAATGAAGGAGCACAATTTATCAGTTGCAGACCATCGTTGTATTCTTTCCATTATAGCTATCTGTTTTGGACCGACACCGGAGCTGTCTCGAAAATCGAAGTTTCGGATTTGTTCGGACAAAACCGTCACGTGATTGTCGATACGGACATTCAGCATCCGCGGGGTATAACCATTGACTTTACAGACGACACCCTATATTGGGTGGACAGCAAGAAGGACACGGTCGAGTGCGCTGGCTTCAACGGAAATAACCGAAGAGTTGTCGCCCATCAGGCGGGAACCATCTTCTTTGGAATAGCCGTATACGACGTAAGAAACAAATGTTACGTCATTGATCTTTTTAACAATTCGTTTTCATGGTCCCTATGAGTATCAGGCAAAACTAAATAAATTGGAAATAATTTGCGCATTGTTATTAACGTCATTTGTAAAGTGGTAAGTAATGTACACATCATACATATTCGGGACTCAGAATGTATATAACATGTATAGAATAAAACAAAAAATGAAAACATATTTAAGTGTCGATAGCTTAAACTTTAAACAAATAATTTATCAAAACAATTATTCGTCATTGCGTAAACAGATTAAAGGCTACGAATCTATTTCTGTCATTAATTTAACAGAAGCTTCATGACAAACGCAAAGCAGAAAGTCTGTGGACTTTCTGAGTTCAGAATATGTATTAACCTCGAAAACAGCATTCATGACTGCGAGCCATGATGTGTGTTTACAATTTGCTGCACATCACCATCCGCTTACTTTCTTGGTTTGCCTTAAAACCAGAATGGTGGGGTCACAAATTGTTTTCAAGGTCCAATTTCCTATACAACTTGTTTTAATGTGTCGCTCAAGGTCGGCAAACGACTGCAAATGAATTTGATTATTTATTATGTTTTCCCAGTCAGCTATTCTATCAGTAGTGGCATAAACGTTAATGTAGACCCCCAAAACATAAGCATCTGCACTTTGGATTTCATGTATGTTTAACAGCGACAATAGAAATAATGTTCGCTGTTGACAAAAATGCCAGCGAATTCAACTTCATGAACGTGTATTTCTCAAACATTTCAATGTCGCTAACCTAGCCACTTATCCATTTGAGCCGCATTCTGGAAAACAGTGGTTAATGCATGTGCGTAAATTGTCGTCCCAGATTAGCCTATGCATTCCGCACAGGCTAATCAGGGACGACCATTTCCGCTGTTGCTGAATTTTTCGTTTCAAGAAGTCTCTTTTAATCAAAAATCCAATCTAGGTGGAAAGTGTCGTCCTTGATTAGCCTGTGCGGACTGCAGAGGCTAATCCGGGACGACACTTTACGCACATGCATTAAGCCTCGTTAACGTTGCCGTTCCAGAAATACGTGTTCGTGACTGAGCAGATGCTTGGCCACCTCCGGGTGTACGACAAGTTGTCCGGAAACAACGAGATCAACTACCAGCTCGGCTACGTGCCCGACGGCATCGTCATGTACGACGAGACCCGACAGCCGGGAAACACAGGTAAGTGTTGCTCAATCATTCTTTGTCGGCTCAGGTACTACTTAAAAGTACCCCGGGTACTCTTAAGTATACTATAATGTACCACGGGTACGGAAAATATACTTAAAAGCACCGTTTATACTGTGTGGTACTTTTTAGTATAATTTCCGTACCATGTGTACTTTGTAGTATACTTAATAGTACCCGGGGTACTTTTAAGAAGTACATGAGCCGATAGTGACCAATAGAGCCGTAGTAGATATGATGTCCACATAGCGATCGGGAAGTCCCGGGTTCGATCCACACTCTGGGAGCGTTTTTGAGAAATTCTCCAGAAACATTGGTATTTGTGTTACCCAGGAAACGTACTCGAGAAGAACTCTATAAGTGTTAGGCTTTCGATGCAATCGAGCGTAAATATAGGTGTAAAGAAAGTTCCCACCCACTCATCGTGTTACACGGTATGCGCCATTAACTAAGCTTAACTAAAGTTGGAAACTGAGAAACATCTATAAGTTAGACAGTCGAACACTCAAATCTTGTTACATCTTAAGACCCCACCTCATAATCATGCAACATGTTCTACACCAATAACAAAGCTTAATTAAAGTGGGTATCTATAAGTGAGGCACCCGCACCCAAACATATCGGTAAATCATTAACTAAGCTGAACTAACCTTACTGTCCATCTCTGACACAGCTGTAAGTGAGACCCCCCATCTCATAATATTCGTACACGTTTTACACTAATAACTAAGTGTCACTTAAAGTGACATATCTGAAACAGCTGTAAGTTTGGCGTCAAAAACTTTTTTTTAACGTTTTTTCATTATTTACTTAACTTTTAAAAACCAAAGGAAACCACTTAAAGTTCGTCTATCAACCATTTATAATTACTATGTGCTGTCATGGTTATTCGTATAATATTTAATATTGATTTAGACAAGAAACGTAAAATATATGTAACTACAAGGAATATCAGACTGACTGAAAGACACACGCACGAACACCGAGCCAGAATACTTCTTGAATCCTCAAAGTCAAAGGACATTATTTGAAATCTGATTACATGTAAAAAAAATAATAAACTATACGCTATCACACCTGACTCTGCCGCGGTTTGTGACGCCAACGGAAGTGGTAATCTCAGTATCAGCCGATCCATGTTTGTTAGTGCGGACAGAAATAACCTTCCGCAACTCAAGTGCAGTGCCTGACATTAACAAGTATTTATAAAACAATAGTTCCTTTATGCAAACATGCATTTATCACTCAAAACCGGCACGTGACGTCAAAAGGGGTGTTCGAAGCAGTGCATTAATGGCCCTCTGGCGGGACCGGTGTTCCGGTGTGTAACAGCAAACATCGGACACTGAAACTGTCCATAGAAACCAAGTATGTAACACTATTATATTCCTTTGCAGCGGCGTGTGACGCCAAAGGGTGTGCCCAGATCTGCATCAACGACCCCCTGGCCGGACCGGTGTGCAGATGCGGGGAAAAACACCGGCTAGCGGAGGACGGAGTGTCATGTTTAGGTAAGACAGGACCCATAGTAATAAAGTTCTTTAGTTGGACCCATAGTCGTAATGTTCTTGAGTAGGATCCATAGCTATAAACTTCATAAGTGACATTTTAAGTGAATGCCGGTACATTACAAGAGTATATTGTATATAACGGTAGTTAATGCTATTTGTTTTAGTTTGTATGGTGTTTGTATTGTTATAAATCGTCTTTTTTTAATTTGCTATATTTAAAATCGATAATGGGGATTTTGAAAAGGGAACTAAAATCTGAATATTTCAATTCAATTTGGCTTATTTAAAAATGCTCCACAGGATCGTTGTTTATATAGATCTTGAAGAGTTTTATGTTTCGAAAGTAAAATGGGTGTTTCAAAAATCGGAAAATTAAGTATAAATACAACATTTCAATTTGCAATTAGAACTTGACATTTTACTGAAAATGGCCCTTGATTTTGAGTGTGTTTTGTTCTTTCCAGTGGAGCCTGGTTTCACGATTCCCAGTCACATGTACGGGATAGGGGACGCCATATGTCAGTATCCGGTCAATCTACCGGATATGTCGCTAACCAACGTGTCTCTGGAGTCGCAGTGCTTCCAGGTTACAGTGATACCGTGACAAAAATAAGATTTTTTGGGGGAAAACGGGGCTTAATCCATGTTCATACAGGCTTATAAGGGACGACACTTTCCGCCTAGACTGGGTTTTTCCATATAAGCGAAAAGTGTCGTCCCTTATTAGCCTGTGCGGACTGCACAGGCTAATCTGGGACGACACTCTACGCACATGCATTAAGCCCTGTTTTCCCAAAACGCGGCTGAAATAGTCTGTCTCAAACTTCAAAACTGTGTCATGAAATTAAAAGTTAATCAGGCGAGTTGTTATTTTTGTAAATATAAATGCGGCTTCCGATACATGCGCGTTCAAGTCATAAATAGTTGACCTAACTTTTAAAACTTCTTATTTTCGTGTATATAGTCACATTAAAGTTGCAATATCATTAAAATCTAAAAAGAATTTTTCTGTTTCTTGGAGTGATAAAAGTCATTTTCGTATACGGAGTTATCAAAAATTGTGAAAAATTGTTCCAGAGTAGATATGTGAAACTTTGTTCCTATTTACGTTACATTGTGTTTTTCAAAAAGTATTTAAGTCGTTTTGTGTCAATCAGTTTTCTTCCTCACCGATTTTCTTGGCAAATATAGTTGATAACCAGTCCTGAATGAACATTGTACACCATTCCCTGACAATTGCCCCCCCCCCTTAGTACCTAGCCTATAAGTCGTGTACCGTATCTATTTGTAGCGTGGTAGAAGAGGACATTACGGTCTGGCGTTCAACGCACGAACGCACGAGCTGTTCTACACAGAGAACATCACCGGAAGTATCGGACGGATCAACATCGACAACGATTTGGGAGATACCATTATTAAAGGAGTTGGGGATGTACAGGGTATGTTTCATTAGCAATTTCGGATGTTTAACCCCCGAATGGTTCTTGTATACTTGCCAAAATCAAGACGAGACATTAATAAAGTGTCTAATCATTTGCAATTGTATGTGACCAACTAGTCAACACGGGGCAAAGGTGAAGATGACATTCTTATCGTACAATGTAATTTGAATCGACCAGTTTGCTTAATTAATGGTTGGCCGGAAGCTATCTTGGTTCCGCTTACACGACACGTCCCCCACTTGCAATTGTCCGGCTGCGATGACCGCGTTGCGAACACACCGGTCTTGATTGACCTTTGTAAAGCCACTATGCGCATGATGGGAGCGCACTCATGAACACGGAAGTGACAGTGTAAACATGGTAAACGTGAATGTATCTACCATGTGTAAACTTGGTCAAGCATGTAATAATGAAACTGGGTAATGAAAAAAAGTCAAAGCTATGTGAGTGTATACCATTTTGAGAGCGAACTGGTAAAAGTTGGGCAAAACAAGGAAATCAAAAGTGCTGCAACACGATCTGCTTATTATATGCATAAAGCTGTTAGCATTGAAATGCTCTTTAAAGGAGAAGTCAATGCAGAATTTTATTTCGGGAGTTTAAAACTAAAACTCCAAATATTTACCATCGGACATAGAAGTAGAGTTATAACAAACTTTTTACACTAGATCGCAAACAATCTGTTCTAAGGGATTATTATTGTAGCGATTAATGCGACAAACAAAGAAAAGTCAATACTTATTTTTTGAATACTGCTGTATTCCCCATAATGTAGCAATGGTTCTGGACTGGGAAACTGGGAACCTGTTCTGGACGGATCGAACCTACAACCACATCTCGATGTCCCGAAGCGATGGCATGTTCCCCATTGTCGTCATTTCCGGTCTGGATCAACCGATGGGAATCGCCGTACACCCCGAACGAGGGTACTTACTGTTGACAGTAATGAACATTTACTGCGTTCTGGTATTGTTGTAGCACTCGCGATCCAATGGCTTTCTTTATAATTAATGAAAGTCATCAAGATATGCAAAAGATTATGCAGCTGGCCCAGTATGGCTTTCAGTTAAATATATGCCGTATTTGCTTAAGATTTTCAAATAAATATTTGTTTAGTTGTATAATTGTAATAATTATATTCTTGAACTGTTTTCAAATCCATGATTTTTTTTAAAATGTTGACCATTGCCCTCGTCAAACAAAACACTTAAAAATCAAGAATAAGTTGAACACATATATTTTGTTTAAGTTGGTTTCTTTCAAATTAACAAGCGATTATCATGCAAAATCACAGTTTTTGTTCCAATGTCATTTTATAGTGTCATCTTTGTTTTTTTATCATTTTCGGATACTTTATTTCCGAATTTGTTTATTGTTTTATGTTATTGTTTTCTGTTTCAGATTGTTGTTTTGGACGGAACAGAACGCTACGAAGGGCATATATGTGGCCAGTATGGACGGGTCCAATAAGCGGGTGTTGGTAGGCCAGGACGAAGTGGGCACGCCGAACCACCTATATATAGACTATGCCGCTGATAGGTAGGGCAGGAAACACAGAACCGAGTCGCATAATCGCATTCAATTACGAATTTAGAGTACATAATGCTGACCAGAAGGACAGAAAACACAGAACTCAGTCGCACAATCGCATTCAATTACGAAGTATGAGTATGTACTGCTGACCGGTAGAACAACAAGCATCGAACACAGTCGCATAATCGCATTTAATTACGAGTTTAGAGTATATACCGCCGACCGGCAGTACAGAAAAAACAGAACTCAGTCGCATAATCACATTCAATTACTAATTCAGAGCATACACATGTATACCGCTGATCGATAGAACAGGAAACACAAAACAAAGTCTCTTGCAAGGGAGACTTTCGTGGGGATTGAAGCAACATAGAAAACTACGAAATTTAAACATTTTAACCTAGTCATAACAACCTATGAGTATTTTGTCACGATAACGTGTTTTTCAAATAATGCATGCTTAAAGTGTTTCCTAAAGTAATGGCCCAGTAGCATATCTGATATCAGGAAAAAAAAAGACGGTATAAGCTTTTGAACAAGATTAAAGAACATATTATTTTCATTTAGGAGCAACATGTTGCGTCTCAGTCGATAATGTGTTTTGCTTTCTTTTCAGATTATATTGGGCGGACTCAGGATTGTATTCCGTTAAGTACGTGGAGCTGAATAACTCGCAGGTCTTCACCATATATGACAGCGTCGAGACAATGGCAACCTTCAACGGAATTAGCTTTTATAAGGTGAGGATAACTATATAGTCAGAAAAAAGGCTCGTTTGTACGGAAAACCGTTAGGGCCAACGTGGTTACACATTAAAATCCAGAGGGCGAGAATGCGAGAACGCGAGAGTACGATGGCGACAATGCGAGAATACGATGACGAGAGTGCGAGAATACGATGACGAGAGTGCGAGAAAACGATGACGAGAATGCGAGAACGCGATAGTACGATGACGACAATGCGACAATACAATGGCGACAGTGCGATAGCACGATGGCGACAATGCCATAGTCATTTCGTACTCTCGCCATCGTATTGTCGCACTGTCGTCATCGTATTCTCGCACTCTCGTCATCGTATTATCGCACTCTCGTCATCGTATTCTCGCACTCTTGACATCGTTTTATCGCACTCTCGCATGGTCGCCATCGTACTATCGCACTGTCGCCATCGTATTGTCGCACTGTCGCCATCGTATTCTCGCACACTTGTCATCGTATTCTCACACTCTCGCATTGTCGCCATCATACTATCGCATTGTCGCCATCGTATTGTCGTACTGTCGCCATCGTATTGTCGCACTGTCGTCATCGTACTATCGCGTTCTCGCATTTTCGTCATCGTATTCTCGCACTCTCGTCATCGTATTCTCGCACTCTCGTCATCGTATTCTCGCATTGTCGCCATCGTACTCT
>VMBQ01001259.1:100610-122532 GCA_007657795.1 Dreissena rostriformis
TAGGCATTGACTATCGTAGCTTATAAGTGTAACATGTAGGCATTAACATTCATAGCTTATACGCGTAACATGAAGGCATTTACTAACATAGCTTATACGTGTATCATATAGGAATTTACTAAAATAGCTTGTACGTGTAACATGTAGGCATTGACTATCGTAGCGTATAAGTGTAACATGTAGGCATTAACATTCATAGCTTATACGCGTAACATGTAGGCATCTACTAGCATAGCTTATACGTTTAACATGTAGGCATCTACTTACATAGCTTATACGTGTAACATGTAGGCATTGACTATCGTAGCTTATAAGTGTAACATGTAGGCATTAACATTCATAGCTTATACGTTTAACATGTAGGCATCTACTTACATAGCTTATACGTTTAACATGTAGGCATCTACTTACATAGCTTATAAGTGTAACATGTAGGCATTGACTATCGTAGCTTATAAGTGTAGCATGTAGGCATTAACATTCATAGCTTATACGCGTAACATGTAGGCATCTACTTACATTGCTTATACGTTTAATATGTAGGCATCTACTTACATAGCTTATACGTGTAACATGTAGGCATCTACTAACATAGCTTATACGTTTAACATGTAGGCATCTACTAACATAGCTTTTAAGTGTAACATGTGAGCATTTACTACCATAGCTTAAACGTGTAACATGCAAGGGAAAAAATCGTGGACTTACGTCGTTTATTTCCGTTACAGATGTCAAGTTCGACAACTACGTTGTAGCGGTGGATTCGTACCAGAAACAGATCTATCAGATCGACCTGACTTCCGGTGACGTCAGCGCTATCCCGCTGTCGCAGACGTACAAGGGAGTGGCCCTGGATATCCACAAGGTGACCGGAAGTCTCTATTGGAGCGACAACTCGATGGGCGTCATTATGACGTCAAATATTGACGGCAGCGATGAAAAAATATTTCGCAAACTTCCAAATGGTATTAAAACGATAGTTTACTTCGTTTAATTGAAGTTTGCAATGTTTTGTATGATTTTGTTTTGTTGTTTGATCTTGTTGTTGTTTTCAAATAAAGAACGAAGTGTTCTTAAGAAAATACAAAATTTCCATTCTTCCAACGCTAATGTTTAGAATATATTTATTTTAAAATGACTATTGGTTTATCATAAAATATTTACTTTCTAACAGGTAGTGTTAATGGAGTAATTAATTTGTGTAATTAACTTAAATATAGCTCGTATCCCTCGAACTACTTCAACATACACCTCGTGCATACATGTATTTGTATTACCGTTTCAAAATTACGTCGGCTTCAGATTCCATTTCGGACGGAATAGCCGTTGATCACGTAAACCAGCTGTTGTTTTATACGTGCACACATTATGACGTTATCATAGTGGCGTCACTCTCAAATCCCGCCATCTATCGAACAATTGTGAACGAGAGTTTGGACGAGCCGCGAGACATCATTGTGAACTCCGAGACTGGGTACGTTTACACATATTCACGTTATTGTTGTTGCCACATTATGCATGTATATATTTGGTACATCCAAGGCTCAAGAATTCCATGTTTCGGAACCGTCAATATATAGACTACCTACAGTAATATATATTACTAAGTTACGCGTACAACCTAATTCAATGAGCAAGGGGATTTGCCCACAATTAAAATGAGCCTCGCTCTGAGAAAAGGGGGTTTAAAGCATGTGCGTAAAATGTCGTCCTAGATTAGCCTGTGCAGTCCGCTTAGAAGAGACGTTCTTTAAAGGAAACATGAAACATACCATCAAAGCGGAAAGTGTCGTCCCTGATTAGCCTGTGCGAACTGCACAGGCTAATCTGGGACGACCCTTTACGCACATGCATCAAACCCCATTTTCTGAGAGCGCGTCTCAAATTTATGAATCGTCCTCGTCATTGTCATTGCAGTCGGATCTACTGGACGGATTGGGGCCTGGAACCTAAGATCGAGACCGCGACCATGGACGGCGGCAACCGGAGCGTCGTACACCGCCCTGACAACGGCTCGTGGCCGAACGCTCTCGCCCTAGACACAAACAGTACGGGCGTTCTCTATTGTGCATGAAATAAGTCAGAAAACGCCATGATACGTCTCCAAGTCGAATGCTCTCGCAGTACAGAGCATGCGCATACTCAATAATGAATGATATTAGTCAATTAAAGCAGCATCCATTACTTAGTATCGCGAGAGCAGTGAAAAACAATTCTGCTATGAGATAGATGTTGTTTTTTTTGCAAATAGAATACCTTTATGGGATTTTCAACTTACAACAAAACCCCAGTAATTTTACTTTATTAACGTAATGCCCTGATTCCTATTGGCACCACTTACTCCATTCAGCTTCTCATGACTAGACAAAACAGAAATATCAGCCAACAGGTCCGGTTTTCCAAATACCCAGTTTTCTAGCAGCGCCTATTGTTCCCTCGATCTTTTCCTCTTTTTATGATATTTTACCATACTTTGAAGTGTAAGTTTATTATCTATTGTACTTCTGTGTTTATTATTTTGGTACAATGCCCAGTTAAACAGGATACATGTTATGCCTCATGCATTACTATCGTGAATCCCTATAAAACATCAAATGAGCCTCGCTCGGTGATAATGGAGTTTAATGCAAGTGCGTAAAGTGTCGTCCCGTATAAGCTTGTGCGCACATGCTTTTAACCCTCTTTTCTCAGAGCGAGGCTAAACTATTTGTTTCAGCCATGATGCTTTATTGGATCGATGCAAAAACCGAAATAATTGGGCGCATTGACCTGGTGACCTTGAAGAATAGGGCCATCTACTCGGAGCCCCGGGCGCATTTCTTCGGGCTCGCCTTGCTAGACGGGTACCTGTATGTGACAGACTGGTTTAGAAAGTAAGTGCAGACGCGGTTGACAGACTGGTTAAGAAAGTAAGTGCAGACGCGGTTGACAGACTGGTTTAGAAAGTAAGTGCAGACGCGGTTGACAGACTTATTCAGAAAGTAATTGCAGACGCTGTTACCTTATGCGCGAAATTCCAATATTGGAAAAAAATATGGTAGTGACTCCTAAAAATACTCTTATAAAGACTCTAATGAAGAACACAATATTCGAAAAAACATTTGAAACGCGTTTTTCATTATTTGAAAAACACATTTGTTTGCCAAAGTTGATCTTTGAACGGAAATAAGAAGTTTTGAGGAAAACAACATGCTTGGTAGCAAATGCACTTTATTGCATACACTTACTTAGTCTGTCTAACACTTAATGTACGAATTATTGTTTTCAAACAAAGCTTTCGCACATAAATCACTAAAACGGCTTCGAAATATTATACAACTTTCAGTTTAAAACTCCATCTTTATAGTTAAACTGTTGCATTCCTTCAAAGTGTTGAAAGTGGTCCTAACAAACACACGGCCTGTAATCACGGGCGCCACCTCTTTTTTTGCGAAGCGTTAATAAATTAGCCAATGCTACTTCCGAGGTGGCGCTAAGGACCGGATGTTTTGAAATTTCACGGATTATTATTTGGGGTGAGTAGGTTTTATATGTTTAAAGGTCCTCACGTTTCCAAATGGGTTGTGATTGTATGTTTCTGTACATTTGTGGATGAATAAATCTTTGCTGAATCGCACTAAATTGCTCGATGTTTTAAATAATGCGAAATATGTTGAGCAAACATATATTACCTACTCACCCTGTAGAATTATCCATGAAATTTCAAAACATCCGGTCCTAAGCGCCACCTCGGAAGTATCATTGGCTCATTTATGAATGCATCGCAAAAAAGAGGCGGCGCCCGGAATAACTGGCCGTGAAACAGGCAGTTCGATTCTAGCGCCTTCATTTGTTTTTAATATCTAAAATATAGCAAATACCAGTATGTCATTCATGTGACTATTGTATAATTATATATGTCAATAAATTGCAGATATGTGTCACGTATAAATATAAACGGCGGGAACACGTTGGAACAGATCGGCCCAAGCAAGTTTGCGAGATTGAACGGGGTAGCGGGCTTTAAAAAGAGCACAGTAAAAACAGGTACTTGCACGTTCGTAGTATATCCCCATTAATAAAGTATGAGAGGTGTATTCTGCAGTCATGGAACTGATTCGGTCAGTTGGTTGAGCCGTATTGACATCTCCACTTTGCCTGCATGTTGCAAAGTGTAAGTGTTATTCACAGTTAGATTAGACTTTAACGCCCAAACGTATAAGTATAAATATGTTTATGCCACAACGGCTTCCTTATTTGTTGTTGTGTTTTTTTGCTGTTGGTGTTGGTGTCTTTTTTGGTTCTTTTTTTTGGGGGGAGGGGGGGATGGGGGCGTGTGACAGCAGATAAACAAATTTCCATTTGTCATTTGAGGACTGGGTCACACAGACAGGAAATATGTATATAATGTTATACTATTTACGGTTTCAGTGTTCAGTAAATGTTTACAAAGCGACTGCAGTAACCTGTGTTTACCGGTGTCCGACTCTGACTACAAGTGCGCATGCTCCGACGAAGGGAAGTACGGCATCAGACCGTGCACGGAATTGAATGGTATGGCTCATTATTTGCGCATTAAAACTACGTGATTTTTTTCATTGTATGTATACTTTGATTGATAGTAAAAACAATTAATGTATCATATACATTATTACCTATTGGATAGGTTATAATGACTGAATTATATACACGTTATACGTTTGTAATATATATTGAAAAGACGAATTTCAGTTCAATAAATTATTATTGAGTATCAATGTTGATGAATTTGGTCTAGGTATATAATAAACATAATGTGTGTCAATTAAATACAGCCACCAAGTATAACTCTCATAAATTGTATTCGTAATTATAAATGGAACAGATAATGCAGTCATAAACAAAATGAACAAAAAACCGTCGGAGACGGGTGATGCTCCCCAAAGGTTTTTTTTTGTCACAATATTGCACTATATATTCAGATAAAAGGAAACGTCTTGAGGGGCATAACTTTGGACAAAAAAATTTCAAAGGGCCATAACTCTGTGAAAAATCATCCGACCAGAACCGGCTGATAATATGCAAATCTCCTCTTGCACGGACGCACGCACGCACGCACGGACGGACAGACGGACGGACGGACAGACGAAGCGGCGACTATATGCTCCCCACAAAAAATTTGGAGGAGCATAACAATGAAACATATCTATTGGATTGCCCGACAAAGTAATTCTCATAAAATTCTTGTTTGATGTTTAAATATTTCGACTTATTCAATAAACGAGATTAAAAGATAATTTACATGCATGGCATTTTTGATATAGCTATTATCGTACATTTAGCACATAATACTCATTTGACCTTGTTATTTATTTCAGTGATTGATAATATACTTGTGAACCCGGCTAGGAGCCATATGACAAACGAAAGAGGTCAGTTTGAAAAAAGTGTTTATATGAGCATCGTTCTGGGAAAACTGGGCTCATCGCATGTGCGTAAAGTGTCGTCCCAGATTATCCTTTGCNTGTATACTTCGATTGCTAGTAAAAACAATTAATTTATCATATACATTATTACCTATTGGATAGGTTATAATGACTGAATTATATACACGTTATATGTTTGTAATATATATTGAAAAGACGAATTTCAGTTCAATAAATTATTATTGAGTTTCAATGTTGATGAATTTGGTCTAGGTATATAATAAACATGATGTGTGTTAATTAAATACAGCCACCAAGTATAACTCTCATAAATTGAATTCGTAATTATAAATGGAACACATAATGCACTCATAAACAAAATGAACAAGAAACCGTCGGAGACGGGTGATGCTCCCCAAAGTTTTTTTGTCCCAATATTGCACTATATATTCAGATAAAAGGAAACGTCTTGAGGAGCATAACTTTGGACACAAATATGTACAGTTAATGGAAAATTTCAAAGGGTCATAACTCTGTGAAAAATCATCTGACTAGAACCCGCTGATAATATGCACATCTCCTCTTGGTAGTGAAGCTTCCCATAAAGTTTCATTGAATTCCGGTCATTAGTTGCTGAGAAATAGCCCGGACAAGAATTGCACTATATGTACAGTTAATGGAAAAGTTCAAAGGGCCATAACTCTGTGAAAAATCATCCGACCAGAACCGGCTGATAATATGCACATCTCCTCTTGGTATTGAAGCTTCCCGTAAAGTTTAATTGAATTCCGGTCATTAATTGCTGAGAAATAGCCCGGACAAAAATTGGCACGGACGCAGCGAAACCCCTGCGGCCATGTATAACTCTTATACATTGTATTCGTAATTATAAATGGTATACATAATGTAGTCATAAATAAAATGGAACATTTTTTTGCATTGACCGCTAAAATAATCCTCATTTAGTTCTTGTCTGATGTTTAAATATTTCGATGTATTTAATAAACAAGATTAAAAGATAATTTACATGCATGTCATTTTTTATATAGCTATTATCGTACATTTTGCACATAATACTCATGTTCCATTGTTATTTATTTCAGTGATTGATAATATACTTGTGAACCCGGCTAGGAGCCATATGACAAACGAAAGAGGTCAGTTTGAAAAAAGTGTTTATATGAGCATCGTTCTGGGAAAACTGGGCTCATCGCATGTGCGTAAAGTGTCGTCCCAGATTATCCTTTGCCGTCCGCACAGGCTAATCAGGGACGACACTTTCCGCTTAAACTTGATTTTCGCTAGGAA
This sequence comes from Dreissena rostriformis, assembly GCA_007657795.1. Classification (NCBI taxonomy): domain Eukaryota; kingdom Metazoa; phylum Mollusca; class Bivalvia; order Myida; family Dreissenidae; genus Dreissena; species Dreissena rostriformis. Next base: position 107,303 of record VMBQ01001259.1, read on the forward strand.
GAGACAACAATTAAACGAAAAAATCCAAACAAGTGGAAAGAGTCGTCCCTGATTAGCCTTTGTGGACTGCGCAGGCTAATCTGGGGCGACACTTTACCCACGTGCAATAAGCCCGGTTTTCCCAGATTTCGACTCATATTATAAGATTTCCCTACTGCCGATGCAACTGAAATTAATTTGTTTATATTGTTTATAACTCTTTGAACATACTTTCCGAATATTTTACTATAAGCTGAGCAATTGCATGGATCGCTGCACAAACATAATAAACAAAATGGATTGTGCTGCTCAGCAAAGAATGATATTGCGCATCTTAAACGTGTTCACTTGCTTTTAATATGACTATATATGCACACATTTGATTTGTTCCATTATGAGAACAAAATAAAAAGAATAAGCAAAAATTCAAACTAGAAGATTACATGCTTATCCTAACACTCGTGAAGGAATTATCGCAGCAGTCATTGTATCGCAAACGGCAAATTAGTATATAGAGATGCATTGTGCATTAAAAACACAACTTAATGTGACAGAATTTTAATTCGATGTTACGTAATGTTAATGCAAACCTCGGAGTTTGGAAATACATGGATGGCATGATTTATAACCATGGCAGATTAAAATCCCATGCTTTTCATAAGATATATTGATTACTCATTCTGTTGAATATCATGTTCAAAAGCATAACATGCTTAACATTTTAAAATTGAATATGAGCCGCGCTCTGGGAAAAACGAGGCTTAAAGCATGTGCGTAAAGTGACGTCCCAGATTGGCCTGTGCAGTCTGAATAGGCTAATCTGGGACGACACTTTCCGCTTTTATTGTATTTTTCGTTGAAAAGAGGTCTCTTCTAGGCGAAAATCCAGTTAAGGCGGAAATCGTCGTCACTGATTAGGCTATATTTTCCAGAGCAAGGCTGATTTATATTATTTAATCGAAGCCCCCATATAACAGCCCTATAATTGATCTTCTTTCAGACGGCTCTCCCGCCCTGACTATAGGCTTATCAGTTCTGGGTGTGGTCGCCGTCATTGTCATTGTTGTCGCTGGCGTGTATATCTACAACAAACGGTAAGGCACATTCTAAGCTAAAATGTTAGTTTTTATTTTCTTACATAAACATCATGCACAAGCTGCAAGTGTTCTGCTTTATTTCTGTTCCAGTTTTTTTGTTTAAACCTATTTATTTTAGTTCGGTTGCACCAAAATCCTTAGGCTTATTCAGACACTATCTTTAAAATTATCCCACAGTCGGGATCTAACCCGTTAACTCCCATAACTCCTTGCCGCTAGGCGAACACCATGTCCATCACACCAGGCTTATTTCTATTAAATCGTGCCTCACAATGTTGCTCTGGTGTTTCTTAACCATTGATTCATTAAATAGTAATTGAATCGAATATTGTTCCCTTTTCTTTGTTTTTGAATTACGAATGTATGTGGTTAATTTGTATTTGCACTTGTATTTGACTAATTCTGGGCGAAGTGTATATTATCTTGTATTGTATAGGCAATTGGTGCACGTGCGCACGTGTTTCAGGTTCCGCGCGGACAACATCTCCCACGACCGGCTGGTGGAAGACACGGGTCGCGTGGACACGTTCTACCGCATCACGTTTCCGGACAGAGGCACTAGGGAGGAGGCGAACTGTGATTCCGGCATCGAGAACCCGTCGTTTGACTGCAGCATCGAGGACGTAAGGGGCGGCGCCAACCTTGTTAGATACTCGCCTATATAATGAGCTGTAGTACAGCTAATGTTTCGGGCGTGGCTACTCTTGTCAGATACACGCCCATCACAAAAAAACGCAGCATCGAGGGCATTGTCAGATATAAGTCTATGTTATGATAATACGGACGTTAAAATGAATCTAACGGACGTGAGTATTTCGTTAAGCCTTACTATGTGCAATAGGTTAATTATATTATGTTCCAAAATGTTATTAAATTCAGTTTCATCTTTGATTAACAATGACTGTATCGTAAACTAATGTTTTGATGTTCCGTTTTATCGAAAGCCCAAGCCTTACATACCCACTTCATGTCCGTTACTTGTGGAATTTATATATTCATTCAGAGTACAAGGTCATGATAAAAAGATAACGTTTAGTTAAGAGCAAGTTACCCTGTTACCATGGTTACAGAGATGAGAATTTAACCAAGACAAACCACTTTAACTCCAACAAGCGATTATTGGAAAACATATATTATTGTTTGTCTTTTCGGAATAAAGTTCAACGTGATTCTGTCAGATTTAATTAAAAGATTGACAATTAAAATAGTTGTATCATTAATATTGTTTTTCATATACATATTGTTGTCATATATCATTTTGTAGTATTGAACATTTATTCAATATCCAATTTATGCAAAGTCATTTATTAACTACATACATTTATGCATATTTCTTTTTTAGCTCACCTGAGCACAAAGTGCTCATGGTGAGCTATTGTGATCGCCTTTTTCCGTCGTTCGTCGTGCGGCGTCAACATTTACCTTGTGAACACTCTAGAGGCAAAATTTATTGTCCAATCTTCATGAAACTTAGTCAGAACATGTGCCCCAATGATATCTTGGACGAGTTCGAAAATGGTTCCGGTTGGTTTGAAAAACATGGCTGCCAGGGGGAGTGGCAGTTTTCCTTATATGGCTATAGTAAAACATTGTGAACACTCTAGAGGCCACATGTATTTCCAATCTTCATGAAACTTGGTCAGAACATGTGTCCCAATGATATCTTGGGTAAGTTCGAAAATGGTTCCGGTTGGTTGAAAAACATGGCTGCCAGGGGGAGTGGCAGTTTTCCTTATATGGATATAGTAAAACCTTGTGAACATTCTAGAGGCTACATTTATTGACCAATCTTCATGAAACTTGGTCCGAACATGTGTCCCAATTATATCTTGGACGAGTTCGAAAATGGTTCCAGTTGGTTGAAAAACATGGCTGCCAGAGGGCGATGCAGTTTTCCTTATATGGCTTTAGTAAAACCTTGTGAACACTCTAGAGGCAACATTTATTGTCCAATCTTCATGAAACTTGGCCTGAACATGTGTCCCAANCTAGAGGCCACATTTATTGTCCGATCTTGATGAAACTTGGTAAGAACATGTGTCCCAGTGATATTTTGAACGAGTTCTAAAATGGTTCCCGTTGGTTGAAAAACATGGCTGCCAGGGGCATGGCAGTTTTCCATATATGACTATAGTAAAACCTTGTTAACACTCTACAAGTGAAGTCACATTTATTGTCCAATCTTCATGAAACTGGGTCAGACTATTTGTCCCAATAATATCGCAGCTGAGTTTGAAAATGGGTCCAGTCCGTTGAAAAACATGGCCCCTAGGGGGCGGGGCAGTTGTCCTTATATGGCTATAGTGAAACCTTGTTAACACTCTAGAAGTCATATTTATATTCCAATCTACATGAAACTATATGTTTCATAAAGTACTATTATTATTTTTAACTCCACCTTCTCACAAGATTTAGTTCCTTCGGGTCTCAGGTGAGCGCCTTAGGGCCCATGGCCATCTTGTTTTGCAAACTTTAGTCAAGCGAACTCTTAAAACTATGATGTTGATGCGCTCTTGGAAAACGGGGCTAAATGCATGTGCGTAGTGTCGTCCCAAATTAGCTTGCATAGTCCGTTATTGTCTTTTTCGTTTAAAGGAAGTATCTTTTTAGAAAAAATCTAGTTGAGGCGGAAAATTTTGTCCCTGATATGCCAGTGCAGAGAAGCACATGCTTTAAGATCTGTTTTCCCAAAGCGCGGCCCAATTATAGATAGCCCGCTTAGAAATATGTAAAAAAAAAACAAAGAGCATTGTACAACTAGGTTAATAGCTTGACTTGTTTACCTTCTGTACTTTATATGTATAGCTTTTGTAAACCTTCCTTCTTATTGCCATGTAAATAAATAAAATCATTTAAACCAATTGATGCTTGATTTTTATAAAAACCTTATAACTGACATGTGTACATCTATACAATTGTACATATAAGTCTCATAAATATACAAACTTAAATACATACAAATAGAAACACATTTTGGCATCTAAAGCCACTCTTGGCAGAGTTGAAAGAAACCAAATTCCTTTTATATAATATTTGTAATATACAATTGGTTGAAATTTAAAACTTAAACCTTAATGTTTCTTATTCACTACATCTCTACATATCATTTCACTGCACAATTTATAGGAATTTCCGGAACAGCTTTGCAACATTAAGCTTCGCCTATGGTTTGTTGCAGAATAGCCCACATTTATGTTCTTTCTCTGTTTATATAAAACAAGCCACAAGAACTTGTAAAATATGGCATTTATCCTTATTTAAGATATATATAATATAGTTGCATAATTTACAACAATGTGTAGAATACATACAGGTACAATTAGAAAGGCAACATTTGCACTCCTCCTTTCAGTAAGTGCCACGCCGGAACGTGAATGGACCGTTGTAGACTTAATCAAAAAGTAGATGTAGAAAAACACGAGTGTTCATAAACAAAAAATTCATAATAAATCATGAAATGTATTTAGCACAAAAAGCCATAACAAATCAGCTTACCATACAGCATAACAAATATGTGTCGTGTTCTGAGAAAACGGGGCATAATGCATGTGCGTAAAGTGCCGTCCCAGATTAGCCTGGGCAGTCTGCACAGGCTAATCAGGGACAACACTTTCCGCCTAAACTGGATTTTCGCTCAAAAGAGACATCATTTAACCGAAAAATTCCATAAAAGCGGAAATTCTTGTCCCTGTTTAGCCTGTGTGGACTGCACTGGCTAATCTGGGATGACACTTTACGCACATGCATTATGCCCAGTTTTTTCAGAACACGACACATAGAACAAAGCGCGCTCGAGACATCTCATGAAACTTTACAATTCAAATAGATGTATGTATGTATGACATTTCCAGGTTTATGTTTCCAAGATAATACAAAATAAAGTGCTCGTAACAATACTTATTCTTAGTTATTACTAATAACTAAGAAGTTAAATGTAAAACAACAAAAAACTTCAGGGTAACAAACAGAACTTATTACAAAGGGATTTACTTTACTCACATTTGCTGTAAACACTCTTTGAATATGGGCCCAAGCCAGATATAAAATACACATCCAAAATTAAAAACAAAGTTTCCCTTGAATAACTATACACTTTGAAAGGCAAAACTTGATTTACTATGTTTAAAGTGCACATAAAACTGGCAACAATAATATTTATCACACATTTTTTCAAGGAACACACATATAATATATATTCTAAAAGTTGTTTACTAAAAACTGACTACTTATGACTCGCTATATGCGCTTCATATAAAGTATGATTTATCACACACTCAACACAGGGATTGAGGTAGCTTATTACAGAATACATTGTTACCATAACATCTACAGCTCTCTGTAATATCTTACACGTATAAATGAACATTTCCAAAATCATTCCATATGGAGAAACCTCTATAATTCAACAGACCATAAGATATGAAATGAAAAGTAGAGGATTGAAATATACAACTGAACTTAAACTATAAAAACAAGTGTGTTTATTTCAAATAATACTAGTACTTCATTATCATTTTAGAGCTGACAATAACAGAAAAAAAGATATCTGAGTAATCATGCGTCTATTAATACAGTTTTGGCCAGATAAACAGATATAATATCACTCGCTTTAGCAACAAATGAACAACGCTAAAACTCACTAATTCACACATATACTGATTACCCGGTACACATTCTTGTATGTATTTTCAATGGCACTATTCCCAAAAGAATATACACTTTGGTTGACAATCACACTGTAAATACATTTGTTATGTTTGTTATGTTTGATTGTTGTTGAGATGGATGTCCCAGAGACTAGTTCTCATTTTATTTCTTCTATGATTTCGTAATAAAGCTTAAATGCATCATGATCAATAACACTCGATTAAAGTGCTTAATGTAGGGCTTTGACATGATTAATCACCGGGACTTTACGATACGAAAATTTGTCTAAAAGGGAATTGTCCACAGTATGAAAACAGGACAATTTTCCAAAATACTCGTCCTTGATTATAAACTAATGGATGCATGATTTTTAACAATCAATGAAAATTGGTAAAATTATCATCAGTAACTTGGAAAATATGTACATTACTTACAAAGTATTTTAAGTACTTGACTAATATTGAAAGCCTGCTTGGTCTAGAGATAGCGCATCAGATTTACTTCTAACGGTCCCCGGATCAAGTCCTAGGGAATATTCTTTATATTACATTTTTTTTTTATTTCATCATTATATTATACTATTCAAAATATCAAATATTTGTAGGTGGAAATGCATGTGATGACACTTTTGCCAAAAACACAAAAATCTGTAAAAATATCCATTTATTCTGACAGTATTTTCGGATTAGCTCGGTTTTTTACTTCCTGCATGAGACCAAAGTAGCTTCGTTCGTTGACCTCGACAAAACGTTGTCGCTCTCTACTGAGCAGAAACACATTGCCGGAATGAATGTCGTACCAGAATGCGTGAAGCAGCAGGTCATTTTGGCTCAGCCTCTCTTTGAGAAATGGGTAAGCAGCGATGTTTTCTAACTGCTGTATACAGTTTACCTATAAAGACAAAATAAAAGTTATTAGAAATAGTCTTAGAAGTGCTTTAAACATTTTATTTTCAAATACAAATAAAGTAGTTTTTTGACAAAGGATTAATTTTAACAAACATTGACCAAGTGATGAGGCGAATATTTCTATAAAAGACCATGTGACCTTGACCTTTCACCTCAAGATCAATACTATAGCATCTTCTTTTCCTCCATATTACCCAGATCACCAATTAAATGATTGTGGGTCAAATCATATTTTTAGAAATGGTTGGGAAACAAATTTATGCTCCTGTGACCTTAACCTGCCACATGACGACCTCAAAACCAATTCCATTCCTCTTAAGGAACAAAAGTAAAAATTGAAATGATCATAGTTCAAAGCGTTCTCTGTATAACATGTAGAACTAATTCAATGTTAAAAGCCACTGTGAGATTGGACTTTGATCTGTTGACCTCAAAATAAATAGGTGTCTTAATTCTCTCAAAAGAAATCCACATAACAATTTGCTAGATTGTATGTCAAAAGTGCAAAAACAAATACCCAATAAATTGACCCACCATCTCACCAACCAATAACCCGACAGAAGAGGAGCATTATAACTGCAGTTTTTGCTGTTTAGGCATAAAATGAAATTTTCCAAAAGTAAACATGTCTGTAAAAACATGCAAGTCCTTTTCAGCAAACTTAATCAGAGGCCTTGCCATGCACTTTCTACATTATCAATTGTGGTATACTGAATACCTGTCCCGAATTGTTCAAGTGTTAAAACTTACTTGTGAAAGTTTGTCCACTATGTTGAACTGCTGTCCAGGATCTATGATAACTTTAAACTTAGTGTTCTCATCCTCCTGTATAAAAGGAACAGGGCCAGTGAAGCTATTTTCTTCTTTCAAGTATTGAAACTTTTCTATAGTCCTCCAGCCGTTCTTTTTAATCCAGAGTTCTAATGGCGAGCCTGTCTTTACATCCATCTGCTTCCTGAGATCATAGAGAAGCCGCATTGCCTGAAAATGCATGAGCCAAACCATGTTGTGTTTTTTTTAAATTGTATGATGCATTGTAGAGAAGACACATTGCCTGAAAATAAATAATCCAATCAAAATTGTGTTTTAATTGTATGATGTATTGCAGAGTGGCCGCATTGCCTGAGCAAGCAAGAAAACCGCCTTATTACATGTAAAGGCAAAAAGCATACATGAAGGTACATAATAAAAGGCATATTTATAACTGCATCAATCTGCATGACAGTGTTAAAGGCATAAGTCAAAAGCACACATAGAAGGCAACATGAATGAGCAAAAATAAAAATAGCGGATGCGGAATGGAGATACGATATTATTCCAAGCAACTTTCTGCTAAAAGCGTTCTGCGAGAATGGTGCCTTCCTTTGTATGCAAAAGGACGCTAAGCGCTGTGTCACGTGACTCAGATCCCAGCGTCCGATTGGCTGATCATTATGCAAATTTAGGCAACCTTTTTGCACCATTCCAATCTGCCCCGTGTCTTAACATAACTTAGAACCAAGTTCGATTCATAAAACCTTTTATGTGTGCATAACATTTCATATACCGGTATGTATAGGAGGTCCTGAAATAAACGCAAACAATAAAATTACATGTTTGTGTTGGATGATAAATTTCTTACTATGTTATATGGAATATAATTGTGATGATCATGTTGTCACAATGATTCCAAATAAAAATGAATTTTCAAGATTATTTTTAAGAATGTTTTCTCAATAATTTTATCATTGATAACCCTCAAACTTTTCACAGACGAAACAAACTTACACAATGTCTAAATGATCAAATTAAAATATTTCTCCATAAATGTTGTTAACTTTACCAATAACTGTTATTGAAAAATAGTAGATTGGTTTATTTCTAATATTCACAACTTTTTTATAGTGTTATCACTAAAAATATGTTAAGCTATTATAAAAAGTAACCATGCTCTTAGTAAAGCTTTAACGAAAAGCATACTCTTAAGCGCGTGCAATATGGACCCAAGTTTTTTCCACACCAGCCTTTAACTTACTTTACAATCTGAATGTCCTGCCACCACCACATGTCTGATTTTCTGTCGAACGCAGGTCAACTCCAGGGCACCTGCAGCCGTAGTCGTGTTGGCGATTTGTTCGAGGTCATCTGGATAGGGCACGAAATTGCCTGCATTCTTCACAATGTAGTTGTCACCTAAATCACTATTTGTAAACTTGGTAGACACCACCCGACTGTCCATACAGCTGAACATCAAGGACAAGGGCTGTAATTCCATCAAATTCAAGATGTAATTGCAATTAAGTTGCGCTCTGGGAAAACAGGGCTTAATGCATGTCTGTAAAGCGTCGTCCGTACAGGCTTATCAGGGACGACACTTTCTATTTTCATGGTATTTTTTGTTTGAAGAAAGCCTCTTTTTAGGAAAATTATAGTTTAAGTTGAAAGTGCTTCTTTGGACATCTGGCGAAAAGCAAATTTAAGGCGCATATTTTCTACTGAACCGCATGAGTCGCGTACATTTTTGTTACAATTGAAAGTTTGAGATTTTATTTTCCTTTGACATATAAAACCTAATTGTAGGTTAAGCGGTTGCTGAATTATAAATTTCTGAATCACAAGCTGTGATTATAAAAAACAAATACAGCTACTGTCATATATGAACCATAACTGAGCAAGAATCGACCAAATTGACCTAGCAAATTAAGACCTTCACCTTTGGATTTGTAAATAAATTAAATATTCCTGTGAATGTCAACGGGTTTATACAACTTTGTATTAAAAAGAAAATGTGACGAGCACTATTTTTGATAAAATTACTTACATCTGGATTTTCGCCATATAGTTTTATTTGAAATAAAGTATGTTTCTTATCAAATAAGTTATATTTAACAATTCCTTCTAATAATTTAGAGAACCCCCTCATCTTTGTTTACTTCCTATGAAAGCTTTCAATAATATTGCAATCGTCGGCGAGACGAGTAAAACTATACCGAATAGTAACTTGGCTACACAACACTATTAAATGTTTTTTTGTATTTGCTGAATAGATGTTCTCATTATGGCATATATTGAAATTTGAGTTCTATTAAGTTTGAGAAGCCATTTTAAGCATTTAATATTTAATGAGAAAGATAATTTCTTCGCGCTCTTGCTATTTCATGTATTTAGACATGGTTTAGTACCAAGGATGACAGACGCTAAACTTGTATTTCTATGTTTATATGTAAAGAAATACTCAATTAAATCGACAAGATGCATGGATTCTTAGCCCATTATGAACGGCCTTATGCGATAGAAATGCGCATTACAAAGTAATTTTCATATAAAACATAGTCAAAAACATATATATTAATTTTTAATCAGAAAAAAAAACAAGTAATACATGACCGAAATCACGAATACGATAAAATGACTACAGACTTCAAGTTTTACACTGAACAGTACTTCTAATCCGACAGTTCATCAATCTACTTTGAAAAGCTATTTTGATTTGACAGCGAACATTCACACGTATATTTTTTGTTGCAACCCTCACAATATGCGTCATCCATTAACCCTAAAATAAAATTCGTTTAATAAAATTTATGAGTGAATAATATAACCATTGTCGTATGGAAAAAATAAGATGGTTGCATATGCAACCATGAATATTCATCTGCTCAGCCTCATTCAGTTTCGCACAGAGTTCGACCAATGTGTGTTTCTAGCATGTATGTTCAGTTCGTTGCTTAACAAATCGATATATTTTCATTGAATGTTTTCGTAAAAAATGAAACATTATAACTACAAATCGACAAATAATATATGTATCATATTGCTTATTTTATTTCAGTTTTCTTGTGTAATTATGCAAATGTTCACTTTAAAATGCGCAAGAAAATACATTTAAAACACAAATACATACATAATTTAACGTTTGTCCAATTTTGATTCATTTTCGCCAACAAACAATCGTGTACATACGATTTGTGCATGTTTTAGAATTAAGTTAAAAGTGCTATTCGGTGAATGTTGTAAAAAATATTCAGAATTAATAATAAATTTTACAAGTTTTTCACGAATGCGACCGAACAAAAAAAGACTAAGTATGGCAATTTTATTAACTGACTGTATCTTCGATTGTGTGTATATTTTTATGTTCGCATAAATATTTGAATTTCGTACATGTTTGTATTGCCCCGTCTCCGTAAGGCCTTTTTCGATGACATATAATGCAGTTAGAACTGCCAAATGCTTAGCAGCAACACTTACATACAAATGCAGACATTTAAGTTTACTAACACCAACGTTTGCGGTTGTTTTTCCGGTTCACGTGTTGTCGTGTATACTTTAAATATGTGGTAACGTCAGTAATAATTTTCTATGATAGTTTTTTGTCGAATAACCCACAGTAAGGAGTATAGATGCGTGTTATCAAATCACTCGTGCTTCGCACTCGTGATTTGATTCCTACGCATCTATTATCCTCACTGTGGGTTATTCGACAACAAACCAGGATAGAAAAATATTATTTCTTAAGATTAATACGTAGGTGAAGAATAAAAACAACAATGGAAATAATTATTAAATTAGAAGAAAAAAAGTATTTTTTATTTTTCTAAAAAAAAACACACATTCAAAAGACATCAATTTCAAGATTCATATTGCATGTAAATAATTTTTATTTTATTTGTGTTTAATAATATCATCGTAGAACATTGGGAGTTTATGTATCAAACGGAACACATTTTTCCAGTAATAATCAACATGAGTACATTCACATATTTGAATAGCGATTTTCAAACATATTGACTTGTGATAATAACGCCGACGAGGAAGAAAAAAACTGGAAATGCTATGAGGAAAGCAAAAAAGTATTTGTCTTCGGGCAGCTCCGTGAACTCTCCGAACCTCTTCTTGAGGTCTTCTCTTCCGGTCGCCGTTAGGACCGTTCGGAACTCTACGGGTGGCATGTCGGCAGCCGTGGCGCTATCTGTTGGCGATGAGTCGCCCTCAAATGCCTTGTTCGCGTGAGCCGACTCAGGATTGTATACATAACTGTCCGACTGCATAACTGTTGGCAATGAGTCGCTCTAAAAAGTGCAGGAACAAAATAGTATTGTGAAAATGGGCCCTATGCCATTTGCGGCCAGAGAAGCTCCAGACCAGCCTTTGCATTCGCGCAGTCTGGTCCGGAACTGCCCTTTATGATAGTGAGCTAAGAAAAGCTGCGTGACCTTATAGCGGAAAAGGTACATGTAGCTACTACGCTGGCCGAATGTACGGCATAAGACCCATTTTCGCATGACGCGGTTAAAGTATTAACCGGTTAAACGAATAGCTCTGCTTCTTCTAACAATGAGATATATGTACGAAATTTTAAAAAAAGTTCAAGGTGCTTCACAAAAGTAACAGGGTGGAAAGCATTAGTTATTTGTCAAAAATATACAAAACTTTACTTAATCAAGATTCTTACTTATTGATCTTAATGAATCGAATTTGAAACTCCAAAGATACTACAGATCATAGATTTCCGCGATCATAGTATCGTAAATAAGTTATCTGATCATTCGTATTAATATCCTTACAAGAATGTTCCGATATTTTTACAAGTAGGTATTCCAATCAATGTGCACTTCTTTATAGTCCTGAACACATTTAAGAACACAGAAAGAATGAATTTGAACAATTTATAAAGCTTACTCACCGGTGGGTTGTCTACGTTGTAAATATATTTCTTCGTTTTCATTCTGGCTTAGGTCAATAAACCTCTTTAAAGATAAAGTGAAGTTCCCGTGTTCCTTAGTGAAATATGAACGTCACTTCAAATGTGTTATCCTATAGTGTTGTCCCAAAATGTATGGGTAGTAACTCTTAAATCATCGACAAAACAAACTTCTTGTATTGACCTACTTGTTATCATCTATGCGAGCTGTGTATGTTTACATTGTGCGTCTTTGTCATGGTTGAGCAATCTAGTGTATCCAGTTCAATGTACCTTGAACAATAACTTTGAAAAACCGGTATTTGCAGGACATACCCATCTACTGTTAACTGGCAAAGGTTTAAGTTTGTTTTGATAATCAAAACTACACTCCTATTTTTATTTACTGAAAACAAACTGATGAACGAAGCTCTTAAACACACATATTAAAGGCAAACAACAGATGCCTATGTAAATTCTGTGAACGTATTATACCATAAAGAAGTTTGTTAATTAGTCAGTTAAGTCATTTTGTTTAATTTATGGATCACAATCGTTTCCATCTTTATCCTGAATGCCATCTGTATTATAGGAGCAAACGATGAATAAGGGAATGTAGAGTTATTGTTACAGTTATAGATCTGAAATGGGTTGCATCGTATTAATAATTATCGATCAGTTTCTGCTATCAAATCTATTATTTTTAATTCTGCGGTTAACTTGCTGATAAGTTTGTATGACATAGTGGCGAAATCTTGAATTTGTACATGTACCGTAATGCGTGATATTAGATTGCATTATAAATCTTATTTCATAAATAATTAAGAAATTAGTGTGCAATCCGTATAGCTATATTTTTTTACAGTAATGAGTAGCGTATTTTATAAAATGAATAACGATAGAAACCGAGGTGTCGAAAAAGAGTCTAGCATGTACCAGTGATCTATGAAGTAACATACTGTGTATTGGTATATATTTGGCATATACCATCTATGGAACACTCTGGTCACGGAAATTGGTCACTAGAGTAGAGGAGAAGTACATATGTATCCAGTGCCATAAGACCATCACCTACAGAATGCACAAGTGTTTGCATAGAAACACTCCTTTTAACATACAAAACATCCTTCAATTTGCTCATAACACTTGCTATTGAGTGAGGATATTTTTCATGTCCAACTAAATACCAATTTTGGAAATAAATCTAAATAGAAATAGGGAATAATAATAATACCTCTGAACGTCCGTGAAATAGTTTCCTGATTAGCAAAGCATGTTTATGCTTAATAATTCTTAACAAGTATGTATCTTTATAATTATTATATTCTTTTGGGTGTGTTCTTCAATTTTAATCAAGTAGACATACGTTATGATATATATAATATATTATAATATGTATAATGTGTGTGCACGCATTTTAGTTTTGTTTTAATGCATAAGTAAGTTTATGTTTATTATTTACGTGATTGAATACGTGATTGAATATATTAAACTGAAAATCATATTGTAAGAAACTAGCCATTTTTTTTAACTTGTTTTGTTTTTTATCTTAATGTTTCATCTTCACAGAACAATTGTATTCTTCTTAATTCGTATGCACATGTGTGTGTGTGTGCCTGTCAATTGTGAATAAATAAAAGTAATGTATATCATAATGTGTACGTGCGTCAAACCGTATGACATAAGACAGTATATCTATACAAGTTGAAGAATTGATACCTCAATGCGTATTATGCAGTGTATGTATTTTGAGACGACTTCATCAATCTGTTTAATTGTGTGTGTTTTTTTAATATGGAGCCGGTGTGATTTTTTTTGTATTATTTTGTATTTTGAGTCCGAAAACCAAATGTTACTTAAATTATGAATCTGCTACAAGTTTCAGTGTTCTTTATAGCGAGCTCGAAGAGCAGACCGAAGGCTCGAGGCGAGCAATACGGCATTAGGAAGTGCCTTTAATAATTTAATTCAAATATTATCTTTTTTAAAGTTTTTTGTTAGTTTCTTCTTTTAGACATTAATCGAGCTCGCGTTGAGGCTTTGCCTTATTTCATTTTTTTTTCTTAAGTAAGTGTAGTGTGGCCGTTGAATTCTAAACCGGATGCTTGATTGTCATCCGGTTTTTTTCAATCCCACTACCGGAAGTTGATATTCTGTCACATGCAAACAAAATGGTTGACAGTCTTCCGGCAAAAATGTTAATGTCAATATTCTCGGCAGGTATTTGCTATTTTGTATATTTTATAAGATATTCTGTTTTGTTTTTAACTACATGTGAATGATATTGTGTAGATTATCGTATTTGAGTGTTGCCTTTGCATTTGACGAATGTAAAAACGCTTTTTCTTTTAAAACCGAAGTGGGTGGGGAAAGGGTACACACAAAAATCGGCATTGAAATGATTTGGTTATATACTCAAACCCGTCATTTTCGCAAGTCGGCTATTATCGCGGTACCGCGAGATTATCGTGTTGCAGCCTACGGTAATTAAAGACAATTTAATGAAGCTTCAACATATATATTCTGTTTTTGAGTAGGGTCCATACTTTTGTGATTTTGAATAATTATAATAACATAGAAGTTAAGTACATCACCTTTACTGTTTTGTTTCTATAGCCCTGCTGTGCATGACATCAGCCCAGCAGCTGATTATTACACATGCGCCCCAGTATGTGACATTCCAAGAGCAGTCATCGCCTCTGCAAACCAGCGATGTCTCCAAACTCATATCACACACATTGGGCATGCCAGCCAACTCAGTATGTTTTTTATGCTCCCGGTAGGGTGGCATATAGTGATCACACTGTCCGTCTGAAATTCCGTCACACTTTGCGTTTAGGTTTTGCGTTTAGGTTTCAAAAAATGTGGAAAAAGGGGGCATATGTCATCCTATGGTGACAATCCTTGTTTTTGTTTTAAATAAATAACCATTTTAAT
>VMBQ01001259.1:123420-149786 GCA_007657795.1 Dreissena rostriformis
ACGAAGTTATTACGAGTCTCAATTTCCAGTTTTTGTTTACTTCGGATTATAGTGTTCTACAAATGGCAATTGGTAGGTCTCCGATATTAAGTGCTAAATGTTTGATGATACATGTAACACTTTGATTTGTTTATTGTTAAATGAAGTTGAAAAAGCACGCAGCAGTACATAAATGTCTAAAGAATAAAACTTTGCATAAAACATTTTTAAAGGAAACTTTACAGATAAAAAAGCATTAAAATCAGTACAATAGTAGAATTTGGGGAGTGAATCTTAAGGCAATTGAGTGTACATTCAAGTTGTACTACACGTTTTTGACCAAAGACATAAATAAAAATAATTAATTCAGTGGTTTTATTTAAAAAAAAAGTATTTTGTTACAACTTATACGAATTTACAATGCATTTAATGATAATCTGCCTCTATAAAGCTGATATGTTATATAACTCATTTTGAAATCTGCCCTCTTCAGGAGATGCAGTGGAAGGGGATGCAACATGGATCTGTGTTCAAGCGGCCGAAAGCCAACGTCCTGGTGACTGTTCTCACTATTGATGGGCAGCCTGCCCCCAGTGTGGAGGGAAAAGCTGCTTTCCCTGTAGAACTGGTGAGTACTCAACAGACTCCATATCCAATGAAGTTTCTTTGGAAAGTATTAATTTAAGTTATATACTAAGTCTTAAGCTATTTGGGTTTAAACAATAATTACATAACTTTGTTTCCCATTACTGATATGTTTTAAATGAAACATGAAAATAAGTAAACAGTTTTTGATTGAAAACAAAAAAAAACTTTCATTTACAATTATTAGTAGTAAATTAGACATTGTTTTAGCCAATAAGGAATAAAAGTAACAAATGGCTATTTTGGCTACAAGTAATGCTTAAATGACATAAGAGAAATTTAAAAAATGCTCGCAACATTTTCATGCAGAAAGCATATACCAATTGTCCAGTCCTTGTTTCCACCCAGATTAAGCAGATTTTACTGTTTCATATAACACCAACAACACTTGTCTTAACCCTTGGATATTTGTCCTGTTATTGCCTATGAGAATTGCTTATTCAGGCCTGATGTCTTATATATTTCAATGCAACTTCATTGTGAACACACTCACACTGCTATGCATACTGTAGTTCTTACCACTCTTTCACTGGTCTTTCCTTGGGTTAGCCAAATTTTAATTTATTGTAATTTGTAATTGCTAATTGCTAACTATGATAGCATTATGCTTATTATAAGTGGATAAAAACAATTTATGTGTAGAGTTTCATTAATGTTCCGCTTTATTTACCTTCAGGATAATGCGGGTGTTGACATATCAGGTTTAATGCGTGCAGTGCAGGGACATTTTATGGAGCAGAAACCTCTCTTTGTTGATGCGGCCATGGACAATAGCGTATGTAACTGCAATAACTTGTCAACAATAAGAGTATTAATGTAGACAATAGAATCAAATTACATGATGTTGATTCTTATAATTGATTGTCATTTATAATTGATTTGTCCTCATCTTTGAATGGTCTTGAATTTTATAGAATGATTTAATTTTTAAAAGGGCTTGTTCACAGATTTTGTATTTTGACAAATATTTAATAAAATAGCTGATGAAATTTGTAAAACTTCAATAACTCTTTATGAACTGAATTGTGGACCTCTTGAAGCCAAAAGTTAACTATATCAATACACCAACTTTTGCTAAATTACATGTTATCTACGAAAAGCATTACACCCTTTTTTGTCCTATCTAGATTGCTGATTATTTATAACAAACTGATATTTTTAACATGTGTCTCAGTCAGAAGTGTTATTTTACTATAATGCATAGATTCTTTCTTGAATCTGACAATTTGTTTGAAATTGTCATTTTCCAAAACACACAGCAAGTCCTTTTTAAAATATACCTCTAGCTCTAAAAAAATGTCCTAATTTAGTAAAACTTCTGCTGTCAGAAAATGTGCGATAATCTGATAAAATGAGTTTGCAAGTTGCCATTCAGTCATCAAGGAATGAGAATTTGTTTTGTAAGATAAAATGTTTACTTACCTATATCAAGAAAATAGAATGTAAGTTTTGAATACAGGCAAGTTTATTGATCAAGTCTCAGGAAACTTCAGCTAATGCCATGGCAAGCTGTTCAGATTTTGTGCTGTGCTTATAAATTATCTGTGGTTTATAATCTATATTTTTTATGCCTCAGGAATGTACAGCGGCATATTTTTGGGGGCCATTGAATATTGTGTCTCTGCTAATGGCCAGACCCATATCTAGTATTGTTTTTTTGCAGATATTCGACGTGCGATCTAAATTTGACGTATTCAAGACCATTCCAAACACTATGCGTCGTATGTCCGACCGTCTGCTAGACGTGGACTCTGTGTGCCAGAGCCACGCCATGGGAACCCTGAACAAGAGCGTGTCCAGCGACCTCTCACTCCTGGGAGAACTGCAGGTCATCCAGGATGTTTTCAACAAGGTAAGTTTTGTCATTAAGGCAGCTTGTGTGTGTTGTTGGTGTTGCTTATATGAGCAGTGTTCTAGGAAAAGAGAGCTTAATGCATGTGCGTAAAGTGTCATTCCAGATTAGCCTGTGACGTCTACACAGGCTCATATTGGATAACACTTTCGACACTTATATAATTTTATATTAAAAGGAGGTTTCTCTAAACAAAAATGCAGTTAAGGTGCAAAGTGTTATCCCTGATTAGACTGTATGGACTTCACAGGCTAATCTGGGATGACCTTTTACACACATGCAATTGCATTAAACCCAGTTTTGCCAGTACGCGGCTTGATTGTGAGTTTGTTTGTGTTGTTGGTGATATTTGTACGTTTGTTGGGATATTTAGCTGTTTTCAGTATTTCTGTCATATCACTTTAGACTTTTAATCTAAATGTACTCACACTTTTTCTGGGTTAGCTGGTTTAACAGTAATAAGTTTCCATACTTATGCCCTACTTGTATCAGAGGTATGGGGGAGAATAGCGGTTTTAGTACTTTCATTACCTATCACCTCACAAGTTATGTGGTCAGGCTGGGTAAGCGACCTGTGATCCTATATTTGTAGTCCAGCGCTCTACCCATTGAACTAGCAAATTGGCTCGTCAAGAGAAAATCAGCCATTGCAGCTGGCACAAGCTAATCAGTGACAACACTTTCTGCCTAAACTTTATTTTCGCTTAGAAGAAACTTCCTTTCAACGAAAAATTACCATAAGAGCAGAAAGAGTTGTTCCTGTTTAGTCTGTGTGGACTGAACAGGCTAACCTGGGGTGACAATTTATGCACATGCATTAAGCCCAGTTTTTACCATTTCTTTCTAGGTTAAGTCAGATAGCAGATTCACCAGCTCCAGTACCCCAGACGTGTTTAGCTTCACCATATCAGGCCTGCAGGGTGTGGCCGAGAAACATGGCCAGGATGCGACGCAAGTGGCCGACGCCAACAACCTAGTGTCCGACTTCCTGAACAAGGTGAGTGGCGTATTTTTTTATGGATCAAATAAAATAAAGTTTGAGGTTTTTTGAAGGGACTAATTTATAAATTATTAAAACCGAGAAAATGGACATTTTTGTGTATACTGTACAATGACAATAACAACAAGTCCCAAAATTTAAAGTTTTACACAAATTTTATTTCTTTGATTGTCTCATCATAATTATGCAGAAGTTACATTATTGTTTTATACTATACCATAATAACTGTATAATTATGATGAGACACTATATACATATAACATGTCTGACAGGGTGACAGTAAATTTGTCAACTTAAGGAAATACTGTCAACCGAGGCGAAAAAACTATTCAAACATGAATAATTTATATATTCAATAATTGTGTTTAATTTCGGCAATGAACAACCATTAATATTTTGATAACAATAATAAAAGTACACTGGTCAACACAGTCAATTTCTTATCACAGAAAATAAAAATTCAATAGTTATACAGTATTAAGTATGTCTCTTAAAGTGTTTTCTAAGTCTAACAGTTACATAGTATTAACTTCAAACAAATTTCTGCAATGTTTTTGTTTAAGCAAGTTAATTGCTTGCCATTTTTGGCAATTTACGTCAGATTTGATTGTCTGTTTACAACGGAAATGAAAAACTGCATACTGCGTGTGCGCGAATGGGACAGTATAATTTTTTACTTTTCCGCACATGATTGCTAAGGTAGCGTGCGACAGTATTTTTGGACAGTAAATGTTTTCCCGCTGGGTCTGACAGTATTTCTATGTCACGACGGCCTATGGGAGTTTAGCATTGTGAATAAAAGTGAGGTATAATAAAACTTTTTACCTGCAGGTTGAGAAAAATAGTTGAAAATGACAGACCAGTTTCTTATGCAGTTCAAGGACAACATTTCCAAACATTAATAAGAGTCATACAAAATATTAGTTGTATGAATATTTTAAGGTTCCAATATCAATTTTCACAAAATAAAGTATTTGTTTTTGCAATCTTTCCAGATGACTGAGCAGTTTGTGACGCTGTACAAGGGCAACGTGGTCGTGGAGATTCTCCTGGTCTCTCCGCCCACTGGCTACGTTAGGAAAGTGCGAAGTCTTCAGGAGGCTGTGGAACCTGCTGCACAGATGGTAAGTAGCCCAGATCGTATCTTAGGCTGTTAAAATGATTGTTTTATGTTACCCGACCTGCCCTTAACATTGCCTTTACTCATAATATTTTATCTTCAATTTATCTGCAAGTTATGTATTATGTTAATATAGTTTCTGAAAAGCAGTAATTTAATTCGCACATTATGCCTTTGTATTCAAAAAGTTAGTTGGAACATTATGCTAATGTAGCTTAGGAACTGTAGTAATTTAATTTGCACATTATGCTGATGTATCTTTAGAACAGCAGTAATTAAGTTGGCACATTATGCTAATGTTTTTTTTACTAACAGCAGTAATTTAAATGGCATATTATGCTAATGATTCATTAGAACAGCAGTAATTAGATTTGCACATTATGCTAATGTACCTTAAGAACGGCAGTAAGTTTAAAATATAGGTTTGTGCATTTTTGTAAATGAAAAATAATTTTATGTCCAATTGATGTTTTAATATATGCTTTGTGTATCCAAATATTTTAAAGCTGTAGAAATAATTCTTCAAAATCTGCCATAAAGCACACTTACAACAGCAATATCATGTTACAAGTGCTCATTACCCTTTGGCTTGTTGGGCATAAAGGCTTGAAGTATGAACATTTTTTACTTGTAGCAATACAGTTACTTTATCAACTTCGGAAAGTGTCGTCCCTGATAAGACTGTGTGGACTGCACAGGCTAATCTGGGATGACACTTTACAAACATGCATTAAAGCCCTTTTTTCCCAGAGTTAGGCTCTAATATATTACTGAACACTCACCAACACTGAATAGGCTATGCTATTTTCTGTTTTCAGCTCAGAAATGAAACATCAATGAGGGTAGCCCCCGACTATGACGAGAATTACCCCGTGATCTTCAACATCGTCCTGTGGCTGATGATTCTAATGGCAATAGCCGTGATCGCCATCTGCTACGGAATATGGAACATCGATCCAGGTCGTGACAGCATCATTTACAGAATGACCACAACACGGTTGAAGAAAGATTAGACGTTTTCTCGGCATTTAGGCTTTTTTTGTTGTTCGTTTTTTTCGAAAAGATTTGTATAAGACACAATTATTTACGATGAGTGCAGCATTTCATGACTGATTGATTGGAAAGGTTTGCAGTTGTAGGCATCTTATTGGAAAATAATGGTATGACATTCAGCACCATTTTCGCCAATTTTGTCTGGTTTTCAGAAGGAGCCGTTTCGAATCCAGTTAAAATAGTTAAACATATACAGCATCCAATCATGATAGATAGCTCTACTGATATGAGCAATTTGAGCCATACTTAGTGACTGTGTTTTCATATATTGCATCACACATTGTTGACATGAATATTAAAAATAAGTTTTCACCTCTAACATTCTTCCATGTTTCGATTAGAAATTCACCACTTTTGAACAAATTTCTCATTCCACAGGGAGGGCCCTGTTTTGTTAAATGTTTGCACTGTTGTGATAATGTATTCGGGATATTTGTATGAAGTTTCTGTAAAGATTTGGTTGACGATGTGTTCTCAGCACAAGCTAATGAGTGTGTGCTAATCCTGCATTACTGATGATCAAAGGAGGATATTTTGTTCCCCATTCCACATTAACGTTTTTTATTAGATTTAAGTTATAAATATCAGGATTTATTATTATTTCATTTCGTCCTTTATGTATTACAAGTATGTGTATTATATTATTGACGGGTATAAGAAATAAGAGAGTTTGTTTGTATTTTACAATTCACGGTTTGTTATAAATAATATTACAAATGTTTAGTCAAGTGTGGTCAAGTTTTCAGTTTACAAAATGTGTGAATGGATGTGAACTTAGTTTAGAGGTAAAATATTTATGTTAATATATTCGCATGTGTTGTCATTTAAATCCGTCAGTTGTTTATGTCTGCATAATGGAGCATTCAAAAAGATTTTAATACTTCTGGTGTAAGCCTTCTAACTTCTAAAACGTTGAAAATGAACTATATTGTAAGTTCTTATATTCAAAGGTGTTTATTTTTTCAAGATAAGATAAAAACAAAATATAATATGTAACATCTAGATATTATTAATTAAATATAAAAATTATTTGGAAATATAATTTAGATTTATATGCATGTGCTTCAATATGTAAAATTTTAATGCAAAACCTACATTTTTTTATTTTTGTTGAAAAACACATTGATGCATATACCGATAGTTGTATGTGTTCTTTATTTGTATTTATTCCAGAATTGTGTGACTATTTATTCTTTTGCTATCCTGAGAGTAAATGTTGTTATAGGTTGAAGTAGATTTTTTTGTAGGTTTTCGGCAAACGTTATTTGTATGAGTAGAATCTATCAAAATTAAATTCTCCATGTCAATACAGTGTCAATATTCTGAATTTGCATGTTATATTCATGACTGTGCTAATGTGGTTTTTTCCTGAAAAATATATTAAATTTGACAAAAAGAAATAAAATTAATACATGCCTAAATGTAATATGAAAGCTAGTCATATACAAAATTTGATGTTTCTTTGTTCCCAAATTTTAATTGTGTGTATACTTGTAATAACTCTGTCGAAATTTAATTGATGTAAGTTTGCAAATGGCATTACAATGCCATGTTTGAAGTCTGTTTATTTTACATGTGTATGCATTGTATTAATAGATACGACTTTATTTACAGTGTTAAATTTTGAATGTTGTAAATAAATCAAGGTCATATGTAATAAACAAGAAAATTATTACTGTTTGAGGTTTTTGTTGTATAAATTTAACACGAAACTGTTGGATACAAATGTTTATTGCAAAAACGCTTTCCCTAATGATACAATCTTGTGGAACAAAATTGTTGCTGTGTCAGTCCGTCAGTATAAATCAATGCCATGCTTCGCAATACTCATGTTGAATACTTTTCATTCAACCCTTGCTATCTTTATTAAAATGTTTGTTGCCATAATATCTGTGTAACCCATTTAGAATTAAAGGGTTGTGGGTTCGTGTCATATGTGGGACCCAACGTAACCCAGAGAAATCCACAACTTTGATGGGGATCCAACCCTTGACCTCCCTGTTCAGAGGCAGAAGCTCTACTAAAAGATAGCTCATATAGCAAGGCAGTATCAGTTCTGTTCATATTCACCCTACTACAAATTGACGATAAAGAACGATAAACGGCCAAAACCTAAAAGTTCTTTCAGAATGTTCCTTGTTTAATAAGTGTTTATATTTACATGAAGTCCCTTTAGTGCAGAGTTCCCCTACAAAGCTAGTACACATAAAACCGTTGTGGAAAAAGCCACCATCGCCCTATCAGTACTTTTTAAAGTGCAAAGTGTCTGAAGTCGAATTTTTAGATAGCCTCGGGAGATCCCATAATGTTCTTTTCACTGGACGTTTGGCAATGATATGTTTCGTAGATGCTTACACTATTCAAGTTAAATCAGAGAATGTTAAAATTAGAAAGTTAAAACCCATTTTTATAAGTTGATTGAATTGAAAACCAAAGGTTTATTTAGACACATTCAAGTCCATTTCCTGCATAGGACCAGTATTTGGTGTCTTTGGATAGGATCTAATTTAAGAATGCTCCCAGAGTGAGGATCATCCCCTGGGACCTCTTGAATAACCCTTGAACCTCTTGATTGTTAGGTAGACATCGTTCCCACTAAGCAACTGCAACCATTTTGCAATTGAAAACAAAAGAAAATCATTAAGTTTTTATTGTTTTCCCTTACAGTAAGTAATGCTTAAGTACAGGCAACAACAAAGGCACAGTCTGTAAACTCCCACAATGACTTCAACGATATGACACACTGGAGACTGTTTAATGCCCTTGTAAATTAGTTTCCAGTTGTAAACCAGTTATTTTTCTTGCAACTTATTATTGCTTGTATTAAAAAAATTAAACAGATTTTACTGAAACAGTACTCAGTTACCACAAAGTCTTGGAAAAAAGCTTTGACTTCTTAAATTAACAATGTTTTTAATAGAATTTACAGACTGTGACTTGATAAAAACCAACAAATAAAAAATAGTATAAAATAGCAGAATCTATAAATATAATACCAAACACAAATTATTTCTGGCAAACTATGGTAGTTATAGCAATACAATTGATAATTATCATTTATTCATGCACACATGAATCTAGAATGGCACTAAACATCTCAAAAACAGTATGATCAAATAAAAAAAGCTTTCTAAATGACTCTAAATATCTGAATTCATGATGTATTTGTTTTTATCCTTATAAAACTCAAAATGCAAGATATGCTCTTAAATCACATTAGGCCTTAGGTATAAAATACTGAAATATGAATATGACTTGTTTTGCGAAGCACAGATATAAGGGGCACCAAAGCAAAATCTTTCAAAGATCATTGACAACTATTCAAGGTTTCAGCCCCGAACTTATTCGTCCACTTAACAATTTTATATGACCTGCATTATTCGAAAATTACATGATAAATGAGGCAAAACGTCGTTCCAGAGCAGCCTGCGCAATCGCATGTAATAACATGTCAGAAAAACTGCTTCATTGTTAAAATTTATGTTCCAATACATTTACAAATATACATAACATGTAACTTGCATTAATACATTTCCATTTGTTGCTATCAAATGCATTTGGTAGTTCTGAGGTTACGCTTAATTGCAAGCCAAAGTCACGAGCCAAAAAACGATACATTGATGAGGATCATATCGGAGAGATGAAATTTGTATTTTCTGATTATACACATTAACTGAAACAGATCGTTAGTGATGCTGAATTAAGATGACATATTAAATGCAACAATCAGGGGCTAAAAGCATAAAATAAAATAAGAATTTGTTCAAACAATGGCGGTTATATATGGTTTATAATGTATTTTGTGATCATAGAAACTATATATTTTTCTGAACACTTGTAAATACATATAATAGTACATGTACTACAAAATTAACAATTATTCTGTACATATTTCAATATTTTTATTGTGTTCAATATTGTGCTTGCAAAGAAGCATCTAAGGTGTGTAGCATATGAACAATAAAAAATCACCATGAAGTCTATCATCTCGGACAAGGCAGGCAAAACTTAACTAAATCCTGGAATAAATTCCAGAATACTGACCGATGTGGCTTTTTAAATATTCGATCAGGTCAAGTTCTCATTTGTAGTTGGCTGGCCGGTTAATTGGAATTAGTGCCAGAAATAGTTACAAGTGGCCAGAAATGGTTTTGGGACTTTGGCAGAGACTCTGAACAAGACACCTAAAATACAAACTCATGTTAAATGTTAAACACGTGGTTACACTCTACACACAAAAATAGTCTTTCATGAAATATGTTGTATGTTATGCAACACATTTATTTTTCTTAATATTACAAAAAATATCAAGAAAGTAACCTTCCATATAAAAAAAGGATAAAAGCATCAATGGAAGTTTTAAAATTGTTCTTGTTAGACTTCATTTTGACATGTAGTATAAAATTGAATATTTTTTTTCAAGTATTTATTTTTCTAGTAACAATGATATCCATGTATTGCGTAAAATACAATGCCAACACATTTTTTATATACACACCTCTTCTAGTGAGATTTTAAATCACACCTCCAAAAATTGCATGGTCAATTAGACTTTTACAACACCAATTTTACTACTTCTACTGATTTTCCAACACCCGTGAAAAATGTGCAAGAGACACATTTTTATAATTATAAAAATACATATTGTAATAAATTATTAAGCATTTATAAAAACAAAACCTATATTTTAAGTAACCATTTTATACAAGGGCTGTTTGTTAAACATGCATGCCCCCCAAATGGGCTGTAAGTTGTAGTGGCAGCCATTGTGTGACCTTGACCTTTGACCTAGTGACCTGAAAATCAATAGGGGTCATCTGCCGGTCATCATCATGCATAACCAATGTCCCTATGAAGTTTCGTGATCCCAGGCCTAAGCGTTCTTGAGTTACCATCTGGAAACCATTTTACTGCTTCAGGTCACTGTGACCTTGACCTTTGACTTAGTGACCTAAAAATCAATAGGGGTCATCTGCCAGTCATGACCAATGTCCCTATGAAGTTACGTGATCCCAGGCCTAAGCGTTCTTGAGTTATCATCCGGAAACCATTTTACTGCTTCAGGTCACTGTGACCTTGACCTTTGACATAGTGACCTGAAAATCAGTAGGGGTCATCTGCCGGTCATGACCAATGTCCCTATGAAGTTTCGTGATCCCAGGCCTAAGCATTGTTGAGTTATCATCCAAAAACCATTTTACTGCTTTAGGTCACTGTGACCTTGACCTAGTGACCTGAAAATCAATAGGGGTCATCTGCATGCCGGTCATGACCAATGTTCCTTTGAAGTTTCGTGATCCCAGGCCTAAGCGTTCTTGAGTTATCATCCGGAAACCATTTTACTGCTTCAGGTCACTGTGACCTTGACCTTTGACATAGTGACCTGAAAATCAGTAGGGGTCATCTGCCGGTCATGACCAATGTCCCTATGAAGTTTCATGATCCCAGGCCNAAATTAGGACAATGTCAAGGTCAAAATGAGGCCAGGTGATGTAGGTGACTTAACTCTTTCAGTGCGGGAACCGAATTTTGAAGGCCTTTGCAAACAGTTTGGATCCAGATGAGACGCCACAGAACGTGGCGTCTCATCAGGATCCAAACTGTTTGCTATTCTGATAGTATTCTTTGAAAAAAATCGAAGAAAATGCTTATTTTAGAAATTCAGCAGACAACATTTTAGCAGACGACAAATTTCCCAGCATGCAAAGGGTTAATGATACTTGTTCACAATCGGCAAAATGAAAAAAAATAAAATTATACATTATATTCCATCAAAATAACACTCTTGGCAAAGTAAAGATGTTAAAAATACATGTACATGTTTGTTTATTGATAATCATTAAATGAAAAAGTAAAAAAGATCTAGCATTTGTAATCCTTTTCATTGATAATGAAGCAAACATTTGTATTACAGACATAGGGTTTTTACTTCATTTCGCATTCAAAAGCCTGCCTTGTGTAGTGGCAACAAGTTAAATTTTGCTTCTAGAGATCTCCGATTCCGTCGGCAGGAGAGGCTTTTTTAAATTTCATTTTTCTTTCTTGTGATAATAATTATTTAAAATTATTCCAAAAACTACTGTTTTGTTAATAAATTATTATTTTTTTTGTAATACAATTTTTTTTGAAGTCCCTTGAAGGTGAATTTAAATCTCATTTGTTATATGCTATAGATGTTACAACCAATAAAAACATTTAAATAACAATCTTAACACTAATATTGTCTTTATTATATTGACATATCATACACACTAACAAACACTTAAATGTAACCCTTTGTAAATTTCACAATGCTACAGAATAAGTCAAACTACAGGTGTATCAAAGTTGCATTCCCATCAACATAAAGTTAACATGGCTCAGCTGTTTGATAAATAAATCATTTTAAAATGTTCACTTCTCCATTTCTTTTAACTCATGACGCCTGAACCTCTTCTGAATGACATTAACTTTTCATGAAAATCCTGACAGTGGCATAAGAGCTATGAAGCAGATACGAAAACAATGAAGGTTGAACTATTGACCTCCAAGTGTGACCTTGACCTTCAGCCAGCATGACTGACTCATGCCTTCTGCACATCGTCTCAATGACCTTAACATTGTTGCCAAGTTTTATGAAAACACTCCAAAGGGTATAAAGATGGGGAACAGACACAGACATGGATGCTCAAACTTTGACTTTTAAATGTGACCTTGACATTGAGCCAGTGTGACTTACTGATGCCTTTTGCATATTGTCTCAAATCCCTAAACATCATAGACAAGTTTCATGAAAATCCTTCATTGATTGTATGAGACACTGACTGCATGGAAAAATAGAGGCTCAAAATTTGACCTTGAAGTATGACGTTAACCTTGACCTAAACATTTTGGACAAGTTTCAAGAAAATCCTTCAAAGAGTATTGGAGATATGGAGCAGTCACACCCACGGAGACTTAACCCGTTGACATTTAAGTATGAACTTGTCCAGACATGACTGACTCTTGCTTTCTTCACATCATCTCAATGACCTTAACATTTTGGGCAAGTGTCATGGACATCTGTCAACGGGTACAGGAGATAAGGAATGGACATGAAAGCATTACAGACAGACAGCTGAGCGAACAGACTGACAGATGGAATTCCTATAATCACCCCTCTCACTTCTTGATGGGGGTTAAAAAGACGCAACGTTACTGAATATAAATATATAGGTCGTCTTGGCGCAGTGGATATGGTGTCCCACAAAGACACTGGTTCTACCCAGGAAAAGGACTTGAGACGGTTTCAATAAACCGCAGACTTTCAATGCAATCAAGCTAAAATGAATAGGCCTAAAGTAATATAAATGACTTACCTGCGTGAAAATACTGTGTGTTTGACTGAGAATATATTTGGCGTCCGCTTTGGATGCCACCTCCAGCTTGATTGTTCCTACATGGACATCACTGCACAGGGTCCAGAAGTGCGGCTCCTGTACACTGTACACGCCCTCCAGCTGGCTCACCTGAACAGGTGAAATAAAGCATGTAAACAGCGCTCTGGGAAAATTGGGCTTAATGCAAATGCGTAAAGTGTCATCCCTGATTAGCCTTAGCTGACACTTTCCGCCTAAACTGGATTCTTTTTACTTAGAGACTTCCTTTAGACACAAAATTCCATAAAAGTGAAAAGCGTCGTTCCTGATAAGTATGTGCGGAATGCACAGGCTAATTTGGGACAAGACCATATGCACATGCATTAAAACCCGTTTTTCCAGAGCATGGCTAATATGGTTGCAAAATTAGATAAAATCACAGTGAGTAGGAAAAACCCATTCATCACTTTGATGTTATCCATTAGCATACAATATAAGTCTATCCACTTTCACTAAAACACATGAAAATGTTCACTAGCCAAACATTTTATATTACTGAATTTTGACTAACTGATTCCAATAACCTTGGTCTATGAGGCTAATCGCAATAGTGGATTTTAAACGCTTTTGCTTGACTGCATCATAATAAGCCATTCAAAAAGTGTGGACAAAATAGTTTGAGATAGATACACCCTGATGAGGCACTTTCCCAACCCTGACAATATTATTCATAATACCAAATACCATATTTTTACTGAAACCATGCACATGTTCGGAAATATGTTTCAAATTAAAGTTTTTTAATTCAATTTTCCAAATTGAAGCCATGAACAAATGGCATCATTACCTATTTAACCATGTGTCTAAGCTATGTCCATATACCTCACCATAAACTACATTGGACAATGTTACATCTACCGGCAACAGTCAAACAGACAACATGCTCCTTACCTTCTTTACCCTTAATGCTAGTGCTACAGACAGACTGTAACAGACTGCATTACGGTGAGTCTCGTTCTAGGAAAACTGGGCTTTAACCCTTTGCATGCTGGGAAATTTGTCGTCTGCTAAAATGTTGTCTGCTAAATTTCTAAAATTAGCATTTTCTTCGATTTTTTTTCCAAAAATACTATTAGAATAGCAAACAGTTTGGATCCTGATGAGACGCCACGTTCTGTGGCGTCTCATCTGGATCCAAACTGTTTGCAAAGGCCTTCAAAATCCGGTTCCAGCGCTCAAAGGGTTATGCATCTGCGTTAAGTATCAACCAAGATTAGCCTGTCCACAGATACAACACTTTCCGCCAAGGACAACACTTTCCTCCTTCACTGGATGTTGGTTTAGAAGATACCTCATTTAAACGAAAAATTCCATAAAGCCAGAAGTGTCGTCCCTGATTAGCCTGTGTGGACTGCACAGGCAAATCTTGGACAACACTTTACGCTGATGTATTAAGTCCAGTTTTTCCAGAATGAGGCTCCAGTACTC
This sequence comes from Dreissena rostriformis, assembly GCA_007657795.1. Lineage (NCBI taxonomy): Eukaryota > Metazoa > Mollusca > Bivalvia > Myida > Dreissenidae > Dreissena > Dreissena rostriformis. Next base: position 137,895 of record VMBQ01001259.1, read on the forward strand.
ACTCTTTGATAGCAGCCAGGCAGCAGCATGTCCAGGGAGCGTGGGGTCCTCTGCATCAAAATGCCCACCGAGTCTCGCAATAACGGGTAAACACTGAAACAACAGGAATTGCTAAGAATGTGGGAAGCATTCAACTGTTGAATAATATCGAGTCTCGCCCTGGGAAAACCGAGTGTAATGCATGTGTGTAAAGTGTTGTCCCAGATTAGCCTGTGCATTCGGCACAGGCTAACCAGCCACAACAATTTCCACTTTTATGGTCTTTTTCGTTTAAAGGAAGTCTCTTTTAAGATAAAAATCCAGTCTAGGCAGAAAGTGTCGTCCCTAATTAACCTGTGCACACTGCACATGCTAATCTGAGACGAAACTCTAAGCACATGCATTAAGCCCTTTTTTCCCAGAGTGATCCTCAATTTTATATGCACACTTTTATAAGTCAAGTTCAAATGTCTATACTGACAATTATTTTTATTGCAAAACAACCACCACTAAAAAGCATCAATTATGTAATGCTATGTTGTGAAATATAGAAATATATTTGTAAGATAAAACCGGGATTGAATTGCTATTTGATACCCAATAAAATACAAGAACATAGACTGTCAACCACTCGTAAACAGATAAACAGTCTCCCGTTTCATATCATTAGACAGGCCTTTTCCTGGACTATCTACAGGTCCTTTAAACGGACCCATTCCCAAATCAAAATGTAGAAAAAAAAACTCCCCATTTCAAATTTTTCTCCCAATTTCCAAAAAAATAAATAAACTAGGCTTGTCACCATAGGATGACATATGCCCCCCTTTTCCACATTTTTCTAAACCTAAACGCAAAGTGTTTTTCCACATTTTTCGAAACCTAAATGCAAAGTGTGACGGAGTTTCAGAATTTCAGACGGACAGTGCAATCACTACATGCCCACCTTCGGGGGCATACACATTTTTTTTAGAAAGAAATGTCAAATGATTATTATTATTATATAACTATACTTTATATGATTTTGATCTTCTAAATAGAATTTCTATAAAGAGAAATCTTAAGTTAGTTTTTCCCAAATCAGTGGTCTTTTCACGCAAAAAAATCGGATCCCAATCTCAAAATTGCATTTTTCCCCAAAGTGGCCAGGAAAAGGCCTGATATAATGTGTTATCATCCCAAAAACAAACACATTTTATAAACTTATTACCTAAGGGTGACTAAAATAGCAATGAACATGGAGCACAAGGGATCTGCTATCATCCAGCCAAACATGTGTATAAGTGCTGATGAGATTATCACTCCCACACTTCCCAGGGTGTCTGCCAGGATATGAAGGAACACTCCTGCGAATAAATATGGTACATTCAGAATTACACATATGGTATGCATTAAACCTTAAACCTTGAAACACAGATTTTATTAATGAAGGAGTACAGAACAAAGAATTATTGTAAAACAATAAACAATTATTGTTAAACAATTTAATGTGTTTCTATTATCAATTAAAGTGCCAAAATAAACTATATATCAGATAAAATTAACCAAAATAACGCCAAAACTGATGCAAATAAGAAAACAATAGTTCAACTATTTTCTTCAAAAAGCAAATATCACACAAACCAGTGTTTTAGCATTTTAGTATCCAACTACCAAAGGTTACCGGTCCTTTTAACAAAAAAAATCCATAAAAGCGGAAATCGTCACCCCTAATTAGCCTGTGCGGACTGCACAAACTTATCTGGGACAACAATATACGCACATGCATAAAGAGCCTTTTTTCCAAGAGTGAAAAATCCTACCTTGCATGATCTGCTGCTGGGACACGTGTTGTCGGGGCTCCGGCGGGGGGTTGCTATGGCCACCGTGACTGTGACCATGGTCGTCATGACTGTGTCCGTGATGCTTGACCTCGTGGCTGTGGCCATGGTGATTGTCATGCTTCTCTGAGTGACCTTAAAATCAAAACCAGGGCTCATATTCACTTACTCAAAGTGGCTGATTTTTTTTTGATTTTTTTTTAATTTCCTTAAATAAATTTATTAACAAAACAATAATATTTTGATAAAATGTAAAATAATTAATACAAGAAAAAAAAAAGCTGAACAAAAGTGGACATTAAATCAGCTTAATCTACATGTAATGCAGAACCACTGGGCCACCCAGGCTTACAAACTTCATAGCTCATGTTAAGAACTATGTAAGAAGTACATGTACATGTATATTTAAAATTATCAATTATAATTTTATCAATTTTGATTGATTATTATCCATATACAAAACAATATTATGAACATTTGTCTTAGTCATGAGTGTTATTTTGCTAGTTTAAATATAAAGCATACATTCTTATTTGACTCTTTGGAAAAAATAGCCAATTTGTGAACTAGTCCCTGTTAGAATAAAGACTTGACACTTAGACTCAAGAATCATTTGTTTGAAATTGATCTTTGAATAAGATTTGATTAACAGTGCGTTCAAGCATTCATCAGTAAGCTAAAAATGTATTGTTTAACAGTCCATTTTTGTAACACGTGGGCCATGATAGCCTTAATTCAAGGTACACCAATTGACCTTATTTGGAAATCAACCAATCTCTTGCTTTCTTTCTACTTTTTTCAAAGAACAAAGACCGCAAAAATAAACATTCTCCAGAAATTGTTTATATAAACCTTTTTTTTATAATAATATAACAAAAGGTTTCATGTATTCAAATGCAGATGCAAAATCAAACATTCTTACCCTGTCCAAGTGAATGGCCGCCATGAGCATGTCCATGATCTACAATGAGAAGCAAATTCGTTGAATTGATATCCCCCGCCTAATAAATTTAGTTTATGGATGGGTCCAAATCCCTTGATATATAGTATAATCCAAAATAATAGCATTTTTCCAAGATACCAAGGGCCATAATGGTGTACAATGCCATTTGGCGTGCATCATCCTCTTATCCACATGTATACTCATACCAAGTTTCAATGAAATCCGCCAAAGCACTTCCAAGATATGGCTCCGGACACATAAGTGCCTATAGTAAAAAGCATTTCTTCAAGATACAAAGGGCCATAACTCCGTTATTAACAGATGGTGTACAATGCCATTTGGCGTGCATCATCCTCTTATCCATATATATATACTCATACCAAAATGCAATGAAATCCGCCAAAGCACTTCCAAGATATGGCTCCGGACACAAAAGTGCCTATAGTAAAAGGCATTTTTTCAAGATACAAAGTGCCATAACTCCGTTATTAACAGATGGTGTACAATGCCATTTGGCGTGCATCATCGTCTTATCCATATATATACTCNGTGACCTTGACCCTTGACCTAGTGACCTGCAAATCAATAGGGGTTTCCTGCCGGTCATGACCAATGTCCCTATGAAGTTTCGTGATCCCAGGCCTAAGCGTTCTTGAGTTATCATCCGGAAACCAATTTACTGCTTCAGGTCACTGTGACTTTGACCTTTGACCTAGTGACCTGAAAATCAATAGGGGTCATCTGCCGGTCATGACCAATGTCCCTATGATGTTTTGTGATCCCAGGCCTAAGCGTTCTTGAGTTATCATCCGGAAACCATTTTACTGCTTCAGGTCACTGTGACCTTGACCTTTGACCTAGTGACCTGAAAAACAATAGGGGTCATCTGCCGGTCATGACCAATGTCCCTATGAAGTTTGTGATCCCAGGCCTAAGCGTTCTTGAGTTATCATCCGGAAACCATTTTACTGCTTCAGGTCACTGTGACCTTGACCTTTGACCTAGTGACCTGACAATCAATATGGGTCATCTGCGGGTCATGACCAATGTCCCTTTGAAGTTTCGTGATCCCAGGCCTAAGCGTTCTTGAGTTATCATCCAGAAACCATGTGGTGGACGGACCGATGGAGGGACCGACCGACGGACGGACCGACATCTGCAAAACAATATACCCCCACTTCTTCGAAGGGGGGCATAATAAATAACAATTTGATTATTAAAAGTTAATCTTAGTTTTGAAAATAAAATTCCGCATAAGTTGTCAATATAACCCTTTATGGTCTTTTTCACACACAACATCAAAACATTTTTCTTTTAAATAAAAAGAAAGTGTATTATATTCGGACTAGCTAACAAATGCACATGGATAAAGTAACGACAGAAAACAAAGTATATAGAAATGTACATAACACTTGCTAAAAATTTAACAAAAACAACAATACTATATTGCATAGCATATTTAACAGTAACTGTAAGTTTTAAAATGACCGTTTCATTACATATATGTTAATAAATTACATTTAATGTACATTGCATTAACATAATTAAACAAAACAATAGAACAAGCAAAACTGCTATGTTAAATATGCATATATATCTTGCAAAAGTCATATTGGTATAGCAGGTAATGCCTAAATAACTATTATTATCACAAACAGAAAAAAGAAAAGAACAAACATTTGCAAAAATGTAACAATTTAAAAAAAATGACATGACACAAAATGGGTGTAAAGTCACTGTACATATCTGATTATCGAAAAGTTCAAGAGACGCTGTTTCTAAGTGTATAAATATAAATGACCGCTGGTAATTGGCTTATCCTGGATTGCGCACAAATTTGGAAGAACCCACTAGCTCCTCTCAACCAATGGTAGTTTCATTAAAAAATATAATGCTTGATATTGTAGGTCTTTTTTTAAGGATTATAAATTGGTGAGCTTTGTTTCTACATCAGATTTGTGTTTGTTTTTTTCAAACGCTAGCTCATGCTGGGTCTATACTTAAAAGATCATTATTAAAGCATGTCACAGGTCAAATAAGTTATGAGCTTTGTTTGTACTGTCGGATAAGAGTTTTTTTCTCCAAAAGCTAGCTCATGCCAGGTCTATACTTACAAGATCATTTTTAAAGCATGTCACATGTTATATTAGTTATAAATAATGGTAAGTTCTTTAATACACTTAGTTACAAAAGATGTAAATAAAACATGCAAGTATTCATAATGGAAATATCATTACAATATGAGATTCTAAGAACATATACAAAATAAATACCTTTTTTTCTGAAATATCAACCACAAACTTTGCCCAATAAACATCTAATAGCTTGGTAAAAGTTGCTACCTTTCAGCACTATTATTTAAATTGGCGAATCTTCCTTATGATTGATCTTCATAGACAAGCTTTTTTTAATGTGGTGTTACTTTTAGTCTACTGAGTATTGCCAATAAACAATGATGAGTTTTTTTTAAACAAATGCCTTTATGTGTGTATTCCAACTTAAAGATTCAGTATTACATTATTGGAAGTTTTTCTCCATTACATTTATGCAATTATTAGTTTTAGCAGCAATTGAACAAAACACCCAGTGTGAGAAGGACAAAACAGGTAGTGGTTTTTAAAGTACATGGTAAATGTATTAAGAAATGTAAACAATATATCGCTTAGGGAAGATCAGATGAAAACTCCTATTGGAGAAGAAATGTAATCTACAAAATGGATGGCCATTTTTGGATAAACTAAGAGCCATAACTTTTGATTTCTTTGGAAAATCAGCAGATCAATAAACTTGGTTGAGATATATATGCTTCACGTACATTTTAAGTAAGTCATTTTAAGATACATGTAGTTTTGCATTTGAAAAAAGGATTTGACTTAAAATGCAGTTTAGTTTATTTCAAGTCCCTAAGCAAAAAAATTCCTTGTCAATATAACTGAACATGACCAAAACCTCACGACCACAAATATTTTTTGCAAGTTTCTTGAAGATCTGATAAAAATTGTTGGACTTGGGCTTGGATGTTAGAGAGTGGGAACAGTCAAACATAATGAAAACAACGGGGTTTTGCCACCCTAGTCACAAAACAACATATCTGACTATCTTTGATGGAAGGGGTCTGTGCATAAACAGTTCTTTAAAATAAAAAGTTAAATTTATACATTTACAAAAATGCAGATTTTAAAGGTAAAATAATGTTAGTAAACAGGAAACAGTAACAGAGAAGAAACCATTTGGCAGGAGTTCAATGACGTCCTGTTATAGGATATTGAATTTCTTCTAACCATGCTCATTTCATTTATCAACACCACCACCACCATCAGAACAATGGAAACCACTTTCATCAGCAATACCACCATCAGCACCACTACTACCACCACCATCATCACCATCAACAACACCACATCCAAGAGTTCTAATATTTCCTGTTCCCCAACTATTATTATCACTCAGTCTTTCCCCAGACCTAACAACATCATTTTGCTTTGGTGCATGATTCCGTGATCTATTTTGGTGTAACCTTGTCTCAAGACCATTATTTGCCCGTACACCATCACACGAATCTTTGGGTTTTGTAGAATGCACATTATTCCACCGAGAATCTGTATTAGTCCGATCATTTTCCACTCTCTGATTTCTGGCCGGTGATACCAAATTTGCATCGCTACGGTCTACGCAGCTTCTACGGTCTCTTTGTTCTGAATGTACAGCTTCCTGGCATCTGCGATTTCCAGAACTGTGAACACGTCCCTGCGAAGCTGCAGCCTCGAGGGGCGTTGCCCGTCTGACACATTCCTACCATCACCAATTGCATGCCCACTAGAATCTACAACCCAATTTCTATCGCCACTAGTTCTGGAACCACTTTCCAGTACAGCTTGACCGTTTGGAATTTCTCTGTGTGAATCATTTTGTTCATTAACAGCACCCATATTTTCAGCCGCCCTATCAACATTTGCATGGCCACTAGAATCTACAACCCGATTTCTATCGCCACCAGTTCTGGAACCACTTTCCAATACAGCTTGACCATGCAGAATTTCTCTGTGTGAATCATTTTGTTCATTAACAGCACCCCTATTTTCAGCTGCCCTATTCACATTTCGATTCTCATTCTGTTCCGCCTCAGTAACCCTGTACTGATCTACCGTATTGTTGTTATCGAAATTATTGTTATCCATTTCTGCAGCATTTGCAATGCTATTTTGTAAAAGGATCTCATCGGTTCCCAATGAGGCGTTCGTGGAAGAGCTGGGCCCAGCACCATTTCTCTGACGGTTTCCCATAGAATTTTCGGCTTTGCGTTTCCGGCGCCAGAACACCAACAGCACTATTCCCATTGCTAAGGCAACCAAGAATAGTCCACTCATGATCCCTATGGCCATCTTTGAGGCAATATTGACTGAAATATATCAATTTATATTAGGGTTAGTTTAATTTAGTTTTAACCTATTTATTTAAGCTTGATTGCATCAAAATACTAAGGCTTATTGAAACGCCCTTGAGTCCGTTTCCTGGGTAGAACCAGTACTTGGTGCCTTTGGGGGAAATCGAAATTACTTGGGTTGAGTTCTTAAGAATGATCTTAATTTCATAAACATATTTTACCTATTCATGTATATGACTAGACTAAATGAAATACTTAATCACAAAACATATTGTCCTGAAATTGAAAGACTGACTAGGCTATTTTTATTCTATTGCTGTAGCTGAATATTGGCTACATCCCCTCAGAAAATGTATTTAAATGTATGAAGTTTTCCCCGTTATTAAACTTGTGATTTTATTTCCTCTATGAATTACATGGAAAGAATGGAATCCCTTAATTTGGTTTTAATTAGCTTTTTTCCCCATATTAAAAGCTAGTTCCCCTTCCCACAACTGTGTAAAAAACCCTAAAGATTTTAGTCTGTTAAACATATTTAAACCGAAAACAGTATATGCATTCAATCACAAATCACCAATCATACTCAGTATATGCATTCAATCACAAATCATCAATCATACTCAGTATATGCATTCAATCACAAATCACCAATCATACTATCAGAAAGATATCTTATTTTTGCTGGCCTGACAATCAACAGGTGCAATACGAGTGCCTGTTTAGTCTATTTATTTTAATCAATTGGCAATTGATAGGTGTAATACAGATGTATTTACTAAAGCTATTAATGATATAATTGCCACTCCTACAGTACATAGAGGTTTATGCTATTGCAATATAGCTACAATCAAATTATTCAACAAGTTCTGAAATTCCGAATGTACAAACTGCAGGCGTTGAGTCAATAAAGGTTGCAAAACCTTCCGAAACTTTAGGGTGATACACAAACTGATCAAGTTATTGAACAATCGAAGATCGATCCAAAGTAACGCAATTGTTGACACATTATGGATGCTTAACAGAAAACAGTTGATGCAAGAGCGTTGCCCAATACCTATTGCACACAGAGAAAGTCCTATTTAATGTACTTAATCATATGTGTAAAACTCATTACAATAAAATACTTACAGCACCGCTCCGAGGCAACATGTAGGTCGAAGTCTTGAAAAATAAAGTCTGTATTTGTGCCATCATATCTTTCTATGTCAGCCTGCAAATATATTCCACATATCACTTTCCTATAGCATGCTTTTTGATTCAAACTAGAGCCTAAAACAATAGGTCAGAGCTACACAATAGTTCTTAGCTTTATACTAGTAATAAGTCAGAGCTTAACAATAGTTCTTGGCTACAAAATCCTGCTAAAATGCTGGTGAAAGCTAAAGGTCTTTTTAAGTGACTGTTTACAAAGACCCTAAAAAAATATCTCAAGTTTTATTTCAATGCTAGTCAGAGTTAAGGGCCTTGGTCAGTGAGCATGCATGCTGATCCTAAGGACATATCTGAAGTTTCACTTGAATATCTGTAGAAGTTACAGAGATATATACTTGTTGCACACAAACCTTAACCAGACTTTTATAACTAAAGGAGAGGACATATTCCTGCTAAAAGGCTTGTCGATTATAGGTCTTGGTCAGTGAATTTTCGTAAAGACCCTGAACACACATGTAATTATTTCAATACCTGTAGTGAATATAGAGTTATGGAACTTGGTCAGAGACCTCACACAATGACCCCAAATGAATGTGTGAAGGTTCACTTGAAAACCTGTAGTAGAAATAGTTATACGGAGATGTTGCACGTTTACCTAAACCAAATTTCTAAGTACAAAAAGGGAAATAATTCCTTAAGTGCAGGTCAGAGTTATTGACCTTTGTGAGTGACCTAACACAATGACCCCGAACACATGTGTGAAGTTTCAATTTAATACCTGCAGTAGAAACAGTGATGTGAAGATGTTGAATGTTTACAATAATCAGAACATTACAAGACACCAACATTTGGGCGAGAAGTACAGCTTGGACAATTCTGCGGATAGTCAAGCTAACAAAAACAATGATATTTCTGAACTGTTGCTTTTCTACCTCCAGTCTAAATGTTCCGCTATACGTTTCCCCCATGGTGACACGGAGAAAAATTCTCTCTGTATATCCATGCAGGCGAATGAGCTGGGAACCTTTGAAGGTATGAGAAATATCCATTTTGGTGTGGTCATTCTGGAAAACAAGAAACCAGGTCATCTGAAGCTATTATGGCAATTGATTTGAAAAGTAAATGAGCCTTCCTCTTGGAAAATGAGGTTTAATGCACAGGCTTATCATGGACGACACTCTCGTCCTCAACTGGATATTCTTTAAGAACAGACTACTTTAAACTAAAAATTCCATAAAAGTGTTGTCCCCCTTATTAGCCTGTGCAGACACAAATACATAAAGCCCCATTTTCCATGAGCAAGACTCAAATGATGGTCATTCTGGAAAACAAGAAACCAGCTCCAGTGAAGCTCTTATGGCTGTTTATTCTAAAGCAGCATCCATTCTTATAATAGTAAATGAGCCTTGTTCTGGAAAATCTGGGCTTAATGCATGTGCGTCAAGTGTTATCTCAGATTAATGCACAGACTAATCAGGGGCGGCACTTTCCGCTTTTATGGTATTTTTGTTTAAAAGAAAGTCTCTTCGTAGCGAAAATCCAGTTTAGGTGGAAAGTGTTGTCCTTGATTAGACTGTGCCGACTGCACAGGCTAATCTGAGACGACACATTAGGCACAAGCACTAAACCCTGTTTTCCCAGAGTGAGACTCAATAATATTGACCATAGTGTACAAACTAGATATCTTAAAGAGTCATAAGCAGCTATCAGGTAACTATACATTTTAATTAAATAAAGAAAATAAATAAGGTTTCATTTGGTCATATTTAATGTTTTTTAAGCTTCACAAACCAGTTTTGCAAAAAATATTTACAGGGCTTTTAAGGGACACTTTCGAAGCTCCAAATGATATATAATTTTGCCTAACACCATTCAAAGCTCAAAGTTCGCAGAAAAAGGTACATAATATGCAATCATAAACCATTATTCCAAGTATTTACCGTGATCGTAAACGTGACAGACACTGGTTCACTACAGGGGTCAATCTTGACCCAGATGACATCAAGGTTGACGTGGTCTATCCGGTACCGACATTCCCCCTGGAGTCCATCCTGGATCTTGCAAACCTCAGAGCCACTCAGCTGGGCACGGCAGCCTGAATAATGACCATAACATCAGTCTGTGCAAAAAACTTTACCTTTACCCCTCAGATATGCACTTTGACTAGTTTAAAGTCCCTTCGAAAATCGAATCAATTAAAGACGTTTCTTTCTAGATGTAAGTTTTAGAGGCTTCATTTCCAACCCTTAGATACCGATAAGCAACAAACAGCATAAAACCTTTTACAGACTGCAAGCTACTCGCAGGCTGTTCTGGTTTAATGCTGGTTGCACATAGCCATTTTCACTTTGCTTCTGAGCGGGAAAGGTATAACCTCTGTTATGTGCTAAAAACATTTTTAGACTATAATAGCCCTTTGGACTATGAGGCATGAAGAATTTAATAGCACAAATGATTGCTTTACAGTCAGAAATACAAATTATCATCACTTCTGATCAATGTGTGCATATTTATTAATTTAATTATATGCCCAAGCCTTTCCAAAGAGTGCTGAGGCACAGAGGCAAATCCAAAAGTTGAGCAGGGAACATGGCGCATAGGATGCCATGCAATATTCTCTTGTTTATATTTTCTTGTTTATACTTAATAAAAAACACAAGTATTGTTTTTCTGGACACAACATTCAATTGCATTATGCGATATGGAGCTTCTCTTCATTGCCCAATGTAATAGTTTAATAATAGAAAAGAATAAAGAAATTTCAACAGTTATTAAACACCCAATACATGTATAAAACAAGAAGAAAAATCTGAATAGCCAGCCCATGTCAATGTAAAGAGACTTTATTTTACGCAAATAAATATTTATACTTACCATTTACAAATAACAGCACTATACAAATTTCTAAAACAAATGTTTTAATTTGATTCATGACGTCATGCTGTTGTTACTGCTCATATCTGTTGGTCTGAAAATAAACAATAATCGCTTGTCACATAAACAACAAGGTATGTGTTTGTGAAACACAATGCACAATGTCCCCTTTTGAGCGATTTTGACCAATATATTTGACCTTTGACCTTGAAGGATGACCTTGACCTTTCAGCACTCAAAATGTGCAGCTCCATGAGATACACATGCATGCCAAATATCAAGTTGCTATCTTCAATATAGCAAAAGTTATGGCCAAAATGAGCGATTTTGACCCATATATTTGACCTTTGACCTTGAAGGATGACCTTGACCTTTCAGCACTCAAAATGTGCAGCTCCATGAGATACACATGCATGCCAAATATCAAGTTGCTATCTTCAATATAGCAAAAGTTATGGCCAAAATGAGCGATTTTGACCCATATATTTGACCTTTGACCTTGAAGGATGACCTTGACCTTTCAGCACTCAAAATGTGCAGCTCCATGAGATACACATGCATGCCAAATATCAAGTTGCTATCTTCAATATAGCAAAAGTTATGGCCAATGTTAAAGTTTGTGCAAACCAACAAACAAACCAACAAACAAACCAACAAACGGACAGGGCAAAAACAATATGTCCCCCAGTATAGACTGGGGGACATAAAAATGTCCCCCAGTATAGACCGGGGGACATAAAAAA
>VMBQ01001259.1:150242-161769 GCA_007657795.1 Dreissena rostriformis
AGGATCTGACATGAGTTGTCATATCATACCATATTTTATTAAACGAGTTCAGGAATTTTGTTAGTAAGCGAGCCTTTGGCGAGCTTACTAACGAATTTCCTGGACGAGTTTAATAAAATATGGTATGATATGACAATGAGTGTCAGATCTTTTTTATCACATGCTTGTAAACTAAATAACATACATCTTAATTGACCAAAATAATGCTGATAGATCGAAAAGTTGTTTACTATTGTGACGTCATTTCATGTTGACAACGTCATTTCACCAAATAAAGCCATGCGATTGGTTAGTTATTGATTCTGTAGCCAATGAAAACGCTTAAAAATGTTGTATTACACATGTGTAATATAAAAAAATATGTTATGTCCGTATTACATTGAAAACGAGGTAAAGCATGTGATAAAAAAGATTATGTGTAAGTAGAACAAATATATGAGTTAATATTTTCAGACAGACATAAAAACACATTATGTTTACTATGAATATTTAGACATTGTAAAAATCATACCACAAGAATTCATAGTATTATAATTCATAATACAATTATAGTAAAAAATAAGACATACCATTTATTACCTAGCTTGTACATGTAGGTTAATAAAGAATAACATCATTGATATTGTACAAATGTAATCAAAACTATAAAAAAAGGAGCGGAAAAAAATAGGCATGGCCCCAGTGTACTTATAATTGTATATTTAGTAGTACATATTTTTGTAACAATGAATTATATTGCCCTGCCTTTTTCATATGTCATCTAACGATTGACTACTATTGGTTTAATAACAAGAGCACCGTCAAGCGGATGCCAACGCTTGGCTGTGGGTGCTTGGATTTTATTTATTTTTACCTTTGACCTTGAAGGTCATCATTGACCTTGACCTTTTCACCACTCAAAATGTGCAGGTCAATGAGATACACATGCATGCCAAATATCAAGTTGCAATCTTCAATAATGCAAAAGTTATGGCCAACGTTAAAGTTTTCGGACGACGACTACGACTACGATGATGCAGCAGATGAGAGGGCTATGACAATACCTCGGGTTTTCTTTGAAAACAGCCGAGCTAAAAATGGAAAATAAAAAAATAAAAATATATTATAACAATTATTAATTATATAAAAAATAATAATATGCAACCAGGAGCATTTCGGATACAACCGCGCGCTCAAAAGTGCCCTTTTGACAAAATAGCCCCCTTTTTAAACTCTAGCTCGAGCACTGAATATGATTACTAGAAAAACAACATAATTTAATGAAGTTTATGGCCTTTTCATGAGTTTATTACAAGAAACTAGCTGGTAAATGAGCTCCAGGCTAGTGATAATCACTGATTTTGCTAAGCAACTAGTGTTCTGAAAAAAAATCATTGTGAATGACTGTCCAACGGAATTATGCGAGCTTGTAATGTATTTTCGTGGTAGTCAGATCGAGTCTAGGAAATGTTTTTGCAAGTTTGCTGTTTGATGACCGCTTTACAGTAGACTTATGCGAACAGGCATCGATTTATTCCTCAGGTACGAAATCTTCTACATTGTTTGAAATCAAGGTTTCACAAATCGGGTGAAAATTGATGGAGTAGTGAGCTTCAGAAATTGGCTGGTGTGCCGAAATCAGCATTTCAATGGTTGTAGTCACATACCTTGTTATATATACAGTCTTACCTGTCAATAAAGACCACTCAAGGGATTTGGTCTTAGTGGTCTTTGTTCACAGGTGGTCTTTATTCGCAGGGCCGATGGAAACTTTGCAAAATATGCTAGTATGCTTTTAACAGGTACCTTATCTATGTACCTGTTATGTGCTATATTGTTTAAATTTTTTAATACTAATGCATGTACATGTGTATAATGAAACAAAGGATTGAAAACACAGTTTTGTTTTTATATTTATTATTTCAATTTCCTTATGTTTTTATTATTTATTTCATTAATCATAATATACATGTATAAATAACTATTGACATACATGTATATGTACATGTAATTATACAAATCATGTTTACGCTTCATAATGTTCTGGATTTGAGTTTTGCCTACACCAAGATCACTAGCCACTCTTCTACAACTGTGTCCTTTACCTAACATACTAATGACCTTAACGCGTTCTTCCAACATCAAGAACTTACGCTTGGAAGCCATAATGGTAAACTTAAACTGACAATTTATGTATCTATAATCTATGCACGTCTTACCACAAAGAAATTTAAGAAAGGAATGAATATCAAAATGTATGTGTGTTATTGGCATCATAATTGTAACTAAACAGTAAATTTCCTTATTAATGAGTTGATGAAAGCCCCCAACTTTTCTTTGATATTTCGGCAATAAGTACATTAATCGTGTGTAACTAAAATACAAAGGCAACTTCTTACACTTTCGACAAACTGTCAAATGTATAAAAGAAGCAGAGGGCTACAAATGAGCAATATGTGTTAAATAAACAAACAACTGCTATCGAGTGCAGTAAACTGTCACTTGCCAATATTTCCATAGTGACCGACAATGTTTATCACGTGGCTATCACAGCATCATGGTTGCCATTTTGTTGATTTAAAGTTGCGAAATTGTTGATTGTTATGATTGAAGTGGTCATTGTAATATATCAAAATGGACTTTTGGAATGTAAGATGGCGGTCGTTTGTGTAGTTTGCAGGTGGGCTTTATTCGCAGTTTCAATATAAAGTGAAATTGTTCAGAAGGAAATCGATGTGGTTGTTATGGAAAGGTGGTAGCTTGGACCAGTTGGACTGAATAACTAAAAAAATCAAACAACTTTTTGGGGGGTTATTTTGTATAACAAATGGATAATTTGAAGAGAAAAAAGATTCCATTTACTTTTTTGGGGGGAGGGAGGGGGTACCAACTAATGCAGTATTACCTGTCAATATTAGCCGAAAGGGGAGTTTAGACAGTATTGATAGATAGATAGTATGATGCATGTGGTACTGACAAGGAAATAAAAAAGAGACACTTAATTTGTTATGGAAGCCAGACCCTTCTGGCAGTGACCATCTGTAAGCATACTCACAATTTCCCAGGTGAGCATATTAACCTGGACTATGTACGCCAGTAAATGACAATTGCCCTACATGAAGTTTAATCACAGGTAGAACATTAATCGTATTTCGTAATCGGAGAAAAAAATGTATTTCTTTAATCTTTCTATCTCATTATTTGATAAATCAAGAAACAAATTCAAATATATTTGGTATATTTACTCTCGATTGAACACAATTTAATTAAAAAAGATATTAACTTAAATTAAACATCTTACCAAATATTGTTTATTTTCAAGGAAGTTCAAGTGAAAACAATTAAGCATGTCAAATTTAGATATAAGGGAATTAACTGTGTAAATAACGTTACTTTGCAAATTTTACAACTAAGTATGTTTCAAACACAGATATTTTGCGGGAGAAACAAGGAAAAAAGTTGACACTGGCAATTTGTCAGTAAATTTAGTAATTGGTATTCAATGAAGCTATTTACTTCGTTTGATCCCTAGTTGTAGTAATTCTTCGAATTCCATAATATATATTAGACCATTTTTTATTTTATATTCACCCACTAAAGAGTTACATTGACATTTCGTTACCTTAGGCTTAGTGTTTCACTATCAATTTTATTAAAACATGCAAACAACTTAACAAGATTATAAAAATACTCATCTTAAAAAAATAATTAGTTTTCTAATCGATTCCAATAATCTTTAAGTAATTCTTGCAGAATAAATTGATAGATGATTACTGGTAAAACAACATAATTTAATGAAGTTAATGGCTACCATGCATGTGTCAAAAATAGTCCATATGAACAGACTCCCAGAGCCTTTGATAATTTTTGCTGTGACAGCTCTGGGAGTCCATATGCACCCCTTCAAAAACACAACCGCAGTTCTACGCAGCTGATCAGTGCGCACCCCTAAAAAGACGTTGTTCGTGACAAATTTAGGAAAGCTATGAATAAAATTCAAAAACATGTTAAATTTACCTGAATTGCAACCTTTGGACTGTATCCTTTGCATGCACCCTAAAAAACACGACAATGTTTCAACACACTATTCTTGTTTACATTTTATGTTGAAATTTGGATCAGTGTAAATATTTGACATCATTTTCAACTGAGGCTACACCACAAATCAAGTTGTGCAAAAGGTTGGTTTACTGTGACCTAACCCATTATTGCATAGCGACACTTTAAGACGGCAACATTGCGAAAGTTTGCAAATATGGTAGATAGAGAGTACTAAAGAAAAACAAAGAAAATGCAAAGCAATTATTTTGTGCTTTAATGGTACCATTTGCATGGGTTTGTGGTTTAGACAGGTAAACGTTAAGTTTTCGCAGTTTCAGTGTAACTTAGCCCTTGCATGCCATTGGTGATCAAATTTTGNAGATTTGTCTCATGATTATAATATCTCAATTCTATTTCAATTTAATCTTCCCAAACGTAATAAATTATGTAAAAAACAATGAATATAGTGCAAACATTTACAAATGTATTGTAATATTTAATAGTAATAATGAGAGAGTAAGTAAACAAATCACCCAAAAAGGGAAACGCAGCAAAAATTCCCACGCGCACAATTTTTCCCCAAAGTGGAAATTTTCGCGTAAAATTTCCCCCACGAAAGGGCTAAAGGCCCCTTCCCCCACAACCCCAAAAAAGCCATGAAAGCTGAGTTGAATTATTGCAACAAGTGTCAGAAATAATGTCATGTTCACAAGAGTTCTTAGTTTTGCTTGATTATATGTATCAAAGATTTGTCACATCATCTCCATTCATAGATTCAGATGCAACAATATTGACAAAGAAAACAACATTCAAAATCAGTTAGTTTTTATGTAAAGTATGTCGATTAGGTCAATATATTATTGCAAGTCATTTCTGATTGCATAATGGATCAAGGTTTCTATGGAACAAATAAATATTTTTGCTTTCCTAGGATTTGTTAAAAATGAAAACAATACAAAAAATTATTCCGCAATTCAGTTAATCTGAAGCATTAACAAGAATTAATTGTCTTCAACTTGGCAGCTTTACAAGAAATACAACGTAATTTAGGGCCTACTTGCTGGGCCTCATAAAAATGTTGACTCTACATCATGATATCGTGGAATTTGATGACATCGAAAGAAGAAGAGACACTTACTTCGCTTCAGTTTCATTTAATTTGAATTTGTATGAACAATATGAAATAGGTTTATTTGGTATTTTCCTTTGGGTATTGGTCCTTGACCAGTGTTATAAAATGCACAACTGGCCTGTATTTTCCACTGCCCTAAAAATCATTATCATAGCAAATGACCTAATTCTTGTGTTTTTTTTTAATTTATTTTTAGAAACTGTAAATTACTTTTTACAGCTGAAAGATCATGGAGTCAGCTAACCTAGACATGGATGAAATCTTTGACGATCACGATGAAGACGAGGATATTGGTGCATTGCCTGACCTTCAAGATGTCACTCAGTCCCAGGATGCGTCACAGGAGAACGAGGAAGCAGGTAAAAATATTTGAGCCTGGCTCTAGGAAAACAGGGCTTACTGCATGTGCGTTAAGTGTCGTCCCAGATTAGCCTGTGCCGTCCATGTTATTTTATAAGAAGACAGAATGTAAACGTGTTATATTGGTAAACATAAATTCTCTTTCCTTGACATTTTTTAACAGTTGGAAGAAACTCTTGGTGATCTTGTTTCAACAAAAACTCTATGGAAAATCTAAAATTAAACTTATGTTAACTCGGTTTGAAACAGTAAATTTCAAAAGAAAAGAGAAACTAAGAAGTAGTATTTGATGGTGTTTTGAACTGACCTTGTATAATTGAATGTTTCAGAGAATGCTGAGGTACTAGCTCGTCTCAAGGACTTGTCAAAAGGGGCGTCCAAAAAAGTAGTGAGGCGTCCACAACCCAAGCTCGATCCTACTCGGTAAATGCAGGTTTACTGTGAGGTTGCAAATCTTTAAGGACTTCGTCAGTTCTTATATAGATAGCTTAATGGAAATACTTAACTTTAAATGAGAGAAGAAACTCAAACAAACATACAAATACATGATCATATAACTTTAACAATGTGATTATATCCTAATGAATATATTGTTTTATTTCAAATCTTTATGGTAATTTGAACATTTTTCCCACTTTTAATTGATTGGTAAATTCAAGTTTTTTTTAAAGGCCTTGAAATGCCCAAGCATTCAGTGAAATAGGTATATATTAAGAAAAAAAACTTAATTGTGTTTTCCAGTGTCATACTATGAAATTAAAATTATAAATTTATGATACAACTTCCATGACTGCATGTTTAGAATTTCCAGAATTTCAAGTCTGCTATTCTGGAAGTCCTGAGACAAAAAGTATGAGTAAAGCGCACTCACTTTATTTGATGCAAGACTTTCTTAGATTGTATATGAGGTGCGCTCTGGGAAAACGGTGCTTAATGTATGTGCATAAAGTGTTGTCCCAGAAAAACACTTTCCGCTTGTATGGAATTGTTTGTTTAAATGAAGTCTCTTCCAAAGGAACATCCAGTCCAAGCAGACAGTTTCATCCCTGATAAGCCTGTGTGGACTGCACAGACTAATCTGGGAGGACACTTTACGCACATTCATTAACCCCTGGTTTCCCAAAGCGCGGCTCTTTTTTATTGATTTGTTTTTTTTACTGTAGGCTGTCTGGTGCGAGGGGAATACCCATCCTGGCCAAGCAGTTTGAGAAGGTGAAGTTCAAGGGCAGAGGTCATGAGGTGAGGTCACAGTCAGAGCATGAGGTGTTTAAACTAAAACTTAGTAGAAAATGTATCACTTTTATATGCAGAAAGGGGAAAAGAAAAAGCTGTTCCCACCCTTGTTTTTAGGAAGTTTTAACCCAGTCTTTCGGTGAATCTTTCTTTCCAAAATCTTTCTGACAATCTGACAGTAATCTGGGCTATAGATGAGTAAACTTCACACAAGGCCTACTTAAAATTAAATCGAAATTACCACGTGCTTTTCTGAAGGAGATTACAAATAATTTCATAGTTTAACTGAGCCAGCTATCTCGGTTAGAAGAATGCATGACTACACATCCAAATATTGAAGGTTTGATTCCCAGTACAGCCATGTAACTTTTGTGGGGATCGGTTATGCAATTACTTCTACAGCCTTTCTCTCCCTACCCCTGATTTACAGTATGTCGGTTGTCAACATGAGTATGTGCACTTAGTACTGGTAAACCATCTTGCACAGGAAGTGTAAGTAGGTTAACTGACAACTGTTATATCTCTAAAATACGGAAGAAAATGGCAAATATACAAACAAAACTATTTTTCCCCGAACAGTACAAATGAACTGATTTGATTTAGACACATGAACAATATAACAATCATTTAAATGTTGACATTGGCTGTGAAAGGTGTTGTGTTTTCTGATATAATACAGTGTTAATAAATTGATTCAATCTCCAGCTCAACATCATTCAGCTGCCCAACTTAGCTGTGACGAGCTCTGTTTTTTTCTGCTTCATACAGTACAAAGAAATACACTGCAAAACCTCAGAAGGGCCTGTAAGACACATGGACTTATGACATAAGAATATTGTCCGACATTTTGTTAATCTTTCAAAATTTCTTGTCAGACATTGTATCTTTCAACATTTCTTGTCAGAGTGTCTGAGACATTTTACTGACTATGCAAATAAATTGATTAATAACTTTAACTTTCTTACATGTGATATCATTTCAGTCATTTTAAAATAGCAGTTGAAGCAAGTAAGCCCATATTCTCTCATTGTAACTTGAGATCAAAAATGTGTTACATTGTACGACTTCACCTATAGGAAACTGAGAATCTGAGCAAGCCTTGTCAGGGAGATTTTTCCCATCTTTGTGAAGCGGATTTGGCCCCCTCATTTAGTGAAAAAATGAGTCGCAAACTGTTAAAAAATTTGAAAAAATGAGTAACATTTTCGTTTTTTGTAATTATGAAAATTTGAGTCTCAAGCTTCTGTAAATTGTGAAAATTTGAGTCTTGAGCTTCTATAAATTGTGAAAAAATGAGTCGCGAACTTCTCAAATTTGTGAAAAATGGCCATTCTCTCAGAAGGAAAAAAGCCCTGACTGTAAACAATTTAACAGTTCAGGGCTTGTGCTTATTTATAAATATGAGACATTTCATGTGAAAATGGGTCTCATGCCATATACAGCTAGCTTAGCATTTGCCCAGTCTGATCAGGAGCTACCCTGCCCACTTTCAAGTCACGCAAGGATTTTGTGGTCTCGTTAGCAGACAGGTTAGCTCCTTACCAGACTGGTCTGGAAAGATGCTGGTCCCATATGGCATAAGACCCATTTTCGCATTTATAGACATCAGCATGACACTGTAAGAAAATGTTATATTTTATCTGAGGATCTGCCACATTTCGCTGACTACAAATTACCCGATTAAATCATTCAAGTCAATATTTGAAAAAGCCCTGTTAAAAATGTTCCAGTTAAGGGTTTGTGTGCGTTTACTAATTTAAATTTTTCACATGCATCTGAAATTCAAAAATTCATGCAAAAATTCGCAGGCTGGTCTGGAAGCATGCTGGCAACATATGGCATTAGACCTATTTTCCCATGAAGCGGCTCATATCATTAACGGGCATTTAACCTGGCGATGACCACAAACAGGCAACCACTCAGTTCTATCCTGAATGTGATATTTTATCTGACTATCTGACACATTGCACCCGCTAAATCTATAAACCTGATTAAATCATTGTAGTCAAAATCTGAGGGATAATGTACCAGTTCAGGGCTTGTGGCCGTTTAACAATTTCAATAATTCACAGGCATCTGACGTGGTGATCATATGCCATATGCGGCCAGCGTAGCTTCAGACCATCCTGAGCATTTGCTTTAAAGTTTTTTTTTGTCTCGTTAGTGGACAGGGAAGCTCCTGACCAGACTGTGCGAATGCGCAGGCTGGTCTTGAGCTACACTGGCGGCACATGGCTTATGACCCATTTTCACATGAAGCAACTCATATTTATAAAATAATCAGATTCTCAGTTTCCCATAGGTTGGTTTGTTACATTTTCTTGGTCTCAAGTTACAATAAAATAATACGAACTGCTGTTTAACTGCTAGTTTCAAATTACTAGAATGATATTACATGTAAATCAATTTCTTTCATTCACAGGCATCTGACCTGGCGATGATAATGAAGCAGCTTGAACACTGGGGTCATCGTCTCTTCCCCAAGATGCCTTTCGACGAGGTGCTGGAGCGCGTCGAGAGGCTGGGAACCAAGAAGGAGGTGCAGACGTGCGTCAAGAAGATACGCATGGACATGCCGATCCTTGACAACGACTTTGTGGGGTCCGATCGCGAGGATGAGGTCGATCGAGTTGGCGATGGGGTGGATAAACAGCGGGTATATATGTGAACTGATGCAACAACTGATAGCAGTGTGTGTTTTTAAGGCTTACTTAACTTTTCTCAAAAAGCGTATATTTTTGTCATTAATTTACCTTACAATTCCACTTAAATACACTTGTAGAAATAAGAACTTGACCAAAATGTAACAACATGTCCTTAGGATATATCTTAGCAGTGTTTTCATCGAAGAAAGTGCGAGAAAAATGTTAGTTAAAATAATATATTTGCAAATCAATTCATATTTAGCTTGACTATTCAAAGAAAATGAAGCTATTCTACTTGTCCCGGGGTCTGCGTCCAAGCTAGGTTTAAGGTTTTTGGTAAGCTTATTTCTCAGGAAGGGCTTGAGGGATTTCATTTAATCTTAAAACATGTATTCTTTACATTGAAATAACCACATAGGCCAAAATGGGTCACTGTAAGATCTAAATTGTAAAAATAAGGGACCATGTTTTACTTAAAAATCTTTGTATCTTTATACTCTTTATTTATACAGTATATAGGCCAGTTATTTTTTGGTTAGCTGGCTATTCAGGGGATTTCATTCAAACTGATGGATTTGGTTTGTTGGTCGGTCTTTCCGCAAATGTTTGTGGAGCAAACTAGGTCCTCATTTCACAAGCTTTTAAGTTGGAACTTGAAATAAGTCATCACTTTGAAATGTAGATTTGCAAGACACAAATTGTATGCAGAGTGATCCAAAGTTGTGCGTGTGTAATAATCACGTTTGTGACAAAGCTCGAGTTAGACCTAATATGATAAGACCAGACATTGGTTGTACTTACATCAGGGCCTGTATGCACCAAACCATTCTTAGACTTAAGAATTACGAAAAGACTTAGAACCAAGAAAAAACACATCTGACTTTGAATATCATATGTACAGTCTACCGATGGTGCCTATGTCAGTACAAAAATGACCTAGCTAAAGAAATGTGTAATAAGGGGTGGTTTGTGCCAAGTTTGACTCAATATAAATGGAATTACTGGATATTTTTATTTAAAGAATATTCTTTATTCTTAGTATTAAGTCTAAGAATTGATTGGTGAATATAGGCCCTGAACTGGTGTTGATTTGTTCACAGACAGCCGAAAACTTTGGCTTTAGTTATGTGCGTAAAGTGTCGTCCCAGATTAGCCATTAGATCCGCAACGGCTTATCAGGGACAACACTTTCCACCTTAACTGGATTTTCGCTAAGAAGAGACAAAAACTACCATTGAAGCGGAAAGTGTTGTCCCTGATTAGCCTGTGCGGACTGCACGTGCTAATATGGGACAATACTTAATGCACATGATTAAAATGCCCAAATTTCCCAGAATGAGGCTTATTTGTTCACAGACGGCTGGTGGGGATGTGTGGGACGAGATGTTGAGGGAGGAGGAGGAGCAACAGTCAACATCGGCCACGCCCTCTCGGAAACCAGGTGCCACCCCTAGCAACCAGGCAGAAATCATGGCAACGCCTTCGCAAGAGCCCGAGTTTACTGCCACAAGGATTGACGAAACCACTGCATCTGGGGTATGTGTGGTTTTTATAACCTTTGAGGAACTTAATAGGGCATGTATGATTGTAATTTAGCCATTTTTATGCCCCCCTTCGAAGAAGAGGGGGTATATTGCTTTGCTCATGTTGGTCGGTCGGTCGGTCTGTCGGTCGGTCCGTCCACCAGATGGTTTCCGGATGATAACTCAAGAACGCTTAGGCCTAGGATCATGAAACTTCATAGGAACATTGATCATGACTCGCAGATGACCCCTATTGATTTTGAGGTCACTAGGTCACAGGTCAAGGTCACAGTTACTGGAAATAGGAAAATGGTTTCCGGATGATAACTCAAGAATGCATATGCCTGGGATCATGAAATTTCATAGGGACATTGGTCATGACCGGCAGATGACCCCTATTGATTTTCAGGTCACTAGGTCAAAGGTCAAGGTCGCAATGACCTTAAGCAGTAAAATGGTTGACTGGAAATAGGAAAATGATTTCCGGATGATAACTCAAGAACGCTTACGGCTGGGATCATGAAACTTCATAGGGACATTGGTCATGACTGGTAGATGACCCCTATTAATTTTGAGGTCACTAGGTCAAAGGTCAAGGTCACAGTGACTGGAAA